>CAXIQD010000234.1:0-43000 GCA_964030785.1 Siderastrea siderea | reverse complement strand
AATAAAATTGCGTTACCTGTGTATTTGCGAGACTTCTTGTTGAAAGAGGATACTCCAGGTAAACGCTAGGGGAAAAGGGTTCTCTTGAAAAAGATTTATTTTGCATTTTGTTTAAGTCTTTTTTTTATGCAAAGTGTTTTGATTCGACAAAGTTAACGCAGTGCTGATTCTAGCGTTTTTGTTCTCTCTTTACATGACCTAGATTTCAAATGCATGAATTGGCATACGATGTTTGAAGTTAATGACAGACGACAAATGCACGATCATAGAGTCTAACAAAATAAATTCATAATTACACGTGTAATTGACTTCTTGTTCTTGTGGAGAAAAGTCTTCAAAAAGCGTCATGTATGATCTCCAGGGCCCAAAATGTATACCTTATGTTTCGATCAGAAGCCAACATTCAGATGTGCTTTCTCTTTTGGAAGAGTGTTTTATTCTGTCCTCGTACAATTATTTCGTTGCTTTGAGCCCCTCCAATTTCCAGTCCATTTGCAATAGAGTCTATGCTAGGGCTTTCCCGTTTAGCTTCCAGCTTTCAGTTTTTTGATCCCCATAAGGTGCAAAACCCTCTAGAAAGTTGTTGCTACGATAATATACTAAAGTCGCCATTTTTTGAAAGCGTGTAATTTTTGGTCGACTGAAAAACTCTCTCTAGGGTCCCCTAATACCTCCAAATATAAGCGCTAGTGGATGGATTGCAATAAGCTAGCAATATCCCACGAAACCCAGGGTCCAAACACAAGCCCTCTTCTCTCCCTTCTCCCATAGAATATCGCCTTGGCCCCCCCAAGGCCTGGCCTTTCTTATACGACTGCTAATGATAAGAATACCTTTAAAATTGTATTGCATGAACAAAGTAAAACATATGGGGTCCTGAATAAAACAGATAAAATAGTTTTGAACATTAGGAGTCTTATTAGACGGGCCAGGCCTTGGGGGGCCTTGGCGCCGTCTTAAGAAATGCGAAAGTTTTTTCGTGATAGGGATGTTTAAGGTCGCGATATTCTATTAGGGAAGGGAGAGAAGAGGTTTAGGTTTTGGAGGTTTAGGGGAACCTAGAAAGAGTTTTTTAGTCGATCAAAAATTACACGCTGTCAAAAAATGGCGACTTTCGTATATATTATTGTATGCAACAATTTTCTAGAGGGTTTTTGAATCTTACGGGGATCAAAATACTGAAAGTGAAACGGGGAAGCCCCAACATAGACTGGATTGCAAATGGACTGGAAATTGAAAGGCTCAAAGCAACGAAACAAAAATCTTCCAGGATGTTCTGAATGTTGGCAACTGAAACATAAGGTATACATTTTGGACCCTGGAGTTCATGCATGACGCTTTTTGAAGACTATTCTCGATAAAAACAAGAAGTCAATTACAAGTGTAATTATGAATTTATTTTGTTATGATCGTGCAATTGTCATCTGTCATTAAATTCAAACATCATCTGCCAATTCATGCGTTTGAAATCTAGCCCATTTAAAGAGAGAACAAAAACGCTAGAATCAGCACTGCGTTAACTTTGTCGAATCAAAACACTTTGCATAAAAAGACAAACAAAACGCAAAATATTTCTTTTTCAAGAGAACCGTTTTCCCCTAGCGTTTACCTGGAGTATCCTCTTTCAACAAGAAGTCACGCAAATACACAGGTAACGCAATTTTATAAAACGCATGGATATTTACTACTATATTACAAAATGCTGAAAGTACTAGGGAATTCTAAGGTTTAATTATTCTAGTAATTACGGTTTGGTACGAAATTTTTGCGGGTTTCCATTATTTTGAAAACAAAAAAACAGTTAGAAACCTGAAGCAATCAGCGGTTTCCCCATTTATGCGGACCTTTGCGAAAGCAGCATCGCAACACAAGTCGACGATGTGTCATCAGCTAATTCGGCGATTTAACGGAAAGATTTCTTCGAGATTTAAGCCCTCAGTTCTCGATTATCTTCCTAAATACCAAAGTTGGATAGGTTATTGTCCGATTCTCGAGGAAATTCGGCTGCGAATCGATGTTTTAATCAGCTATTTCTAGCGGGAAACGTGGCCATGGTTTCGAGTTTTGGTTCGCTAACAAGCGACACGGCAGAGGCCGTGCTCAATCTTCGAAGGCAATACCCACCTGTTTAAAGGATGTATCGTGGAATTGAGCCATCCCAGGACTGGAAAATGGCTGAAGTTGGAAATAAGCCCGAGCTGCGAAGCAGGTGAGCTGTATTTATGACAAAGTCTGATCGAAATGTGTCGATTAGCATTAGGCTGAAAATCGCAAATGCGGGCAAATGTGCTGATACAAACGGTCATAACTTTTGGAATACTGAAATCGTACAGGGGTTTTTACAAATGTGTGCCGATAGAGGATTGCAATTTTCCACTAGGTAAGCTAGAGCTGTCAACTAAGTCCCAGATTATAAAAATAAGCTTCCAAATCAAGGGCATTTTCAGCCTTCGCTCGGATGGCGATTGGTAGGGCTCATAAGACGATTGATTTCGCCTTTCAGGTTAAATAGACAAGAAAATTGTTTCTCATTTAGAAAACTAGAAAGGCTTATGAGCAAAATGACGTAAAATTCATTGCCAGATGACGCGAATCTAATTTCTTATAACGCCACATAAAATGCCTAATTTTTAATTTTCGAGACGTGCAATCGGGCCCAGACGGGACAAAATGTTTAACAGCTCCCAGGGCCGCCAGAAAATCATTTTGAACCAAACCAAACCTGTTTTAGTTCTAGCCTCGGTTAAGTCTTTCTGTTGGCAGAGTTTCAGGCAAACTTATTTTTGACGTGAAATTGAGTGGGTGGTTCTTACAGAGACAGCCTCTTAACACCCTTGGATGAAACTAGAAGTTTATTTTCAAACATGTTAACATGCGCCCCCAAAGTCCGAATTATCACGTTATTTCACCTTGCTAAAAATACAAAAAAATTAGCAGCCACGTCACACACTGTGGTTATGTGCTTGCACCTCTAAATTAAGGGCAAAAATCTGCATTTTCTCATGAGCTCCAACCCTTACTTTCAAATGAATTTACCCTTCATTGGTGAGCGATCATGCATTCAAATAGAAACGCGAGTGCAAACGGAGTAGTACCAGGTGTTGTTGTTGACATTAGCTACTGGTCAGCAGCTACTGCCTGAAAAATTTAACACGAGAGAAGTAATGCATGGAAAGCTTGGTCTAAATGAAGGCTTTTTAAGGAAGACTTTTCCCAAAACCAACTGTTTTGACGCTTCTAAGATGATCTCCTAAACGCACGGATCTGTTTTTGATCGAAGATGACAGAATAATTGAGGTAATGGGTGCAAATGAAAACAGACCAAGATGCCCTTCGTTGATTTCATTATTTTGCAGGGTATAAGGTGTTCGCTAAATTAGTTTGCAAAACACAAGCTGTGATATACTCAATATGACTTGCTTTTATTGATTTATTCTCAGATTGATAGTTCTAGATCAAGGTGGTTTTGTAAAGTTACTTGCTAAGCGCAATTAGCAATCATCGAGTGGCATGTACTTTATAAGTTGTTTATCTTGTGAATTGTGCATAGTTAATGAGCTACTTGAAAACTGTACAATTTAAATAAAGCTATATGCGAAATATTACCTGGCTACATTTGTGTCCTGCTGTAGTTTGAAACTATTTTTGTGTTCTCCTGATGTAAGGGAGCATTACTCGCATCACATTTGCTCTTAAATTCCACGCATAGGTTGTGGTTCGGAATTTACATAATTTAGAAATTCTGGTGTTTCAAAGCAGCGCCACGGTCTTTAAACCGTCTGGCCGCACGATTTTATTTTATTATAATTACGACCAAGTCTTTAACTTTCCATGACTGCAAGGAATTTGCTATATGAGGTCTCACTTTTTGTTAACATGTATTTTTGTTTACCCGTTTTTCCTACTTTTTTAAAAGCTGTGAAATTGGGTTGTTAAAAGGAACTGTTTTAACTACTCAAAACAACTACATGGAAATGTCAGTAACACTGTAGGATAAGGAAGAGTTGTACTTATCAACCAATGGTAGAATTTTGTCCTGCATCAAATTTTAAGTGTTGTGAGGAGTTACCAAAGTCATTGAAAATTGGCATTTTTGTACCAATAAAATGTCCATTTTTGTCCACCAGGGGACCTCCCTTGTAAACTGTCGAAGAAGGCATTTAGAGCCCAAACGAAAAGTGTTTTTAAAGTACCCAGACAAAGTGTAAGTCACATACAAGATTTGAAGGAAATCTATTTTGTGACCAATTTGGGTTATGAGGATCTTAGGGAGACAGCCACTTAAATAAGCTATATTAAAAGAAATGGTTAAATAATCTCGAAGAACTGAAAATGCATGATCTGTATTTAGCAAACGGCCAAAAACAAAATATTTTTACTAAACTGGTCATTCGAATAGCTTAGAAATCCATAAAGTACGTAGAATTTAATTAATTTCACTTGATACAGTATTTAATCAAAAAAAGATGAAATCAATCAGCGAACAGCAACAAAGGAATGGAAGATCATGGACGACCTCAGACTGACTACACCGGAACGTTTTTCTCACCTTGTCAAATGCCCCGGGGTCGTCCCGGGGGTAGGCAAATGCCCGACCCCCGGGCAGTGATAAAATTTCAAATGCCCCACCCCCGGGATTAAAACGTGAGCAAATGCCCGACTAATGCCCGGGGGGGGGGGGATGGGCACCGCTGGAATTGATTGATGCATAAATACTTCGGAGGGGCACGGAACTGAATAAATTTTAAGGTTTCGCTACACGGCCGTAGCCGTTTTTGTGCGGGAAGGTGCTATGCAATGCCGTCATTTAACGGCGAAACACCGTCGAAATGCAAGCAGCTTCGATAGAAGGTCATTGCCGAAGCCGTTCGAATCTGGCTGAAACTGTTAGCGCCCTCGAAGGAAGACGACATTGATGTTTTTATACAGGTTTGTACCAACTCCAATTTGCCGATCCTGTTATCAAGTGAAGGGAATAAATGAAAAGGTTGCCAATCAACAATATCTGCAATAACAAGAAAGGGAAAAGTAGCTTCACGTAGAATGACTGAAAGTTTAATTACAAGAGAATTATCAAGGATCGAAGTCCCTCGCAAATAGCAGTTTCCTCTTCAGTTTCTATCCTGCCTTAGAACGGAGGAAAACGGAAAACGCGCACAGAGCAAGAACGAGAGTCTCTCTGTTCTTAACCAATCTTCTGAAGCCTCTAGAAAGTGCCTGCAGACCTGAAAGATATTACAAAGATATTTTTAACAATTTTATTGCAACAGAAAAGTTTGAAATTTTCCTTAACTTAAACTATTTTTCCCAGTCCAATATGTCCAACATTGTCTAGAGTTAAATGTGTTATAATTAACTAGTTGTCTGTTTTTTGATGCAAAAGACAGTGACAGTATGGAACCAAGTCCAAGAGAGACCCGCATAGCATTAACTGAACCTCACATGGGTCAGTATAGACTGTAGTATAGCACATACAATTGAGGAGATGGAGAAGAGAGCTCCTGCAGTCCTTGATTTCCTTGCCACTGTAGTGTTACAGTTGTCAAAGAGAGGCAAGATCAAATCACCCCAATGTGTGTGGCAAATGGAGACAGCCTTATCCAAAAAGTCATGGCCTTTATCCTTGGAAATGGACACCTTAATAGTAAGGTCCATGTATCTCGCATATTGATGACAAACATGCACCATTTGAAACTGATCTTTTCCATTTCATACAAAGTTATGTTGTTTATCATTTAGATGTGAAAATAATATTTGACCAGGACTATCAATTTGAAGTGGGTATTTTTACAAACCATTAACTGAAAGTAGAGCTTCAAAATTATAATCAAAAAGAATGTCCATATCACTCCTCAGCTTTTGCCTTAAATATACAACCACTACAAAACAAATCTAAATGTAAATGATTTTTTGTAATAATATTTCTGTAATGATATGGCAATCTCCTATTTTTCTGTGGTTCTGATTATTTTCCCCAGAATTTCCTTTGAATTAACACTATTACTATAAACCTTTTTTACATCTACATCATAGAATAATTGTGTGGATCCAGGAAATATCCATACCCCTCCCAAGGAAGGTTTTTGGTTGGACTCCCCCACCCCTCTGGAAATACCAGTTTAGTTTCAAAGTCTAAAGATATGGGCGGTTAATGGACATTTTCTGGAAACCACACCATTTAATTTAGTGAAATTTGTACCGTATACATGTTTCAGACCATTGATTAGTGCAGTTGTCTTGGTTTGGTTCAGTCCCGTGACATGCTAAAACATGCAAAATGATCTAGGCGACAGCTTAGAGGATTATGTCAGAAAGAAAGTTTGACAACTTTGTCTCCAGAATCCTAACAAAAATCCTTATCAGTGGCTACAAAAATTCTGACATGCACTGGATCACTCAATTTCACTACTTTTGACAAGGTTTAAGACAAAATTTGAAATTAATATGACACAAGGCCAGTATTTCAAGGAAGTAGATTACACCAATTATTTGTTGTCAAAGAGTTATGATCAAGGAAAGGGTTACATTGTGTTCTTAAGTAGAGTGTTGTTGGAGTACTTCCCCTGCCTTCAAACTTGTGTGTCACTGAAAAATAATTATGGTGCCAATGAGCAATAATTGTTACCCAAGTACTCAAAAGACATATTGACCAAGCATTCAAACGTTATCGGTTTGGCAGCAGTGTCTCGCAGTCAAAACAAAGTTGAAGTTATATGTTGGCTACCAGTGACTCAGTTTCTTATGCTGACAAACGTAATTGATGCCCCACTGCCACCTAGCCAATGCCTACACAGCTTAGGTGGCTCTACATGAATCACACTCGAGACCTGCTAGAAGAGAGCGAGTCACAGGAGCAAGGATAGCCTGTTCCAGACTCCAAGATAGAAGGAGAACCGAATAAAGAAAGAGCCCCCTTTTCTCCAAATCCTAATCAACTTATTTTGGGGCTACCTTTCTAATTTTTGCCATCCCTACTATCTGAGAGCCTGGAACAGGCTAGGGAAAAGAAGTGTTTGCAAATGAGCCATACCATATTTCTCATTTTAATTTTCAGGGCCCTGAAAAAAAAAACTGGGATGCTGAAGTTGAGAGTTTAATAAATTAGAAAATGCAGTATTTGCATTGCCATACTATGCACATCATCGAAATCTTTTCATTTGCTCTGGCAGGCCCGTCAACCAGTTTCAATGCAATCACCAGAATTCAAGAGCAGTTAACAAATATAAATTAAAGCACAACTACCATTCAAGATCACTGCACGTTTCGGATGCAGTGAAGTTTGGTCATACTTTTAAAAATCTCCAATACCTCCAAAACGCATAACACACATGAATTGAATTGTATTTTAAAAATTTATTGTATGTTACCCACACAAAAAAGAAACATTTCTTAGAACTGACTTTACTGGTTTCGCCAATCACAATAGATAAAATTGTGGCACATTGAAACTGTCATACTTGAGGTTCACAAAGTTAGGCACGCACTTTGCAGAACTGAACAATTTTTATTCTAACAATTAACTTCAAACCAAACTTTCATGCAGTGGGCGATACACATCAGTAACAGTCTGAACAAAATAATATAACCAAATGGAAGCCTCTGAGTACACGCTTAAAACGTTTCGTTATCATAAACACGCAAAATATAAGCTTATAATCAAATCTAGGCCTCTAATTACACGCTTAAAACGTTTCGTTGTACATAAACACGCAAAATATATAATCAAAACTGAGCCTCTGATTAAACGCTTAAAACGTTTCGTTACATACAAACACACAAAATATATCACCATACTTTTTGTTCAAAAATTTCAAGTGTCTTCAATCGTGTGTAAGGATCAACTGTGCACGGATCGCATGGCTGCTATTGCACGACAGTCGACTTCCGTTTCGAACCAAAGCATGCGCACTAAGACCGGAATCCCACGTTTTCTCCATTCTCGTTCCCAGAGCCTACGATCTGTTCTGTCAGCGGTTGGATCGTAGAGAGACGTAATTTAAAAAAAGCCGCGTAGCTCTGGGGACGAGAATGCGTTTTCTCAACCTCGTACCCAGAGTCCACTGGCTTTTTGGTCAGCGGGAGGGCGCCAGTAGAGACTCTGGGATAATGGCATTTTTTATCCCAGAAAACGTCAATCTCGTTCCCAGAGTCCGCGTTACCCTAGACCAGCGGTCGGGAACGAGGGACTCTGGGATAAAGCGTTTCGGATCGCAAATTCATTGGCTGAAATCTGAGCATGAGCAGTTGGACCGGAAGTGAAAGTAGCTGTAATTCGTCCCCAGATTCCCAGATTTGGCCTCCGTTCCTAGAGCCCGTGTTACCTTTTCCAGCGGAGTCTTGAGACCAAAATGGCGGACAAAATACCAATGAAAGAGTGAAAGCTTTGCCTGGAGGTGTAGAACTACAGTACGTTTGAAGATGTTGTAATTCCGGCCCTATAAGACATGCGATAGATTTGCTTGGGGAAAAATCTAAGAAAGAGAACCTTTTAAATGTTCTGGAAAAGTTGATCGGATTAGTTTTTGTGTATGGTGACGGACTTCCGAGAAATGAAAGTTGCAGCAGCTGTTGTAGTCGTGCAAAACACTTTTCTGAATCTGGGAGCGAGGTTGTTTAAGGACTTGTTTGTGGCTTCACATGAAAAACAAGAAAGTCCCTTGAGGCTGTAGAGAGGGAAAAAGTCAGTCAGAGTCCGAAGACAGAAGAACAATGACAATCGAAGAGAGGTAAACATCATGCTATCGAACTAATATTATTAACACCTCCCCAGCCATCACAAATTTATCTTTTGAGGCTGGAAGTCCTCAGTGATATAAATAATGCTTTCACAATTTAAAAAATTAGCTTTTTCTGTTTGCATAATTTTCAAATTGATTTTTTTATACATTCCAAACTGTCCCTTTTCTTATACTTCAAACATATAAAATACACTTACAACTTCACAGTAACATTAATATAAAATTTATAACACTGTTTTTTGCTGATTGCACTTTCGAAGTAAAACAGAACATTATTTTTTGCTAACAACTGAACGTTAATTTTCATTATCTTTTTCCATAGGACAGGTTGTATTCCTGGTCCAAAGACAATCTGAAGGACAAAGAGGTTATGATGTACTTGGTGTTGGAAAGGTGTCAAATTCTATCACATCCCATTCAACAGATCTTATTCCTGTTTTTGTTGCTTTAATGTTGAACCTAATAAAGCAGCTGAATTATTCTCTGTTGGTCAAGTTAGTCTTGTGGCCAAGAACACTAGTAGCAGTCTATGGGAAGAGAATCACTGAAGCACCACCACCTGTAGAGCCCCCATCCCCTGTCTCTGCTATTCCTACTAGTTCAAAAGAAAACCGGCAAATGAACTATGTCCTTCAGGTCATGTAGCTGAGACTGCTTCTGATCAGTGCAGTTGAATGACACAGAGACAGAAGGTGATGGGGAAAAAGTCTAAGGAACTGGAAACTTCTCATGTTTTATTTTAGGGCACAACCTAGGGGCATGAAATATGCCTTTGAGGCTATGCATTTTATAACATTTGTCATAGGTCCTTTACAGTGAACACATGGCACATCATATTCTTCATGGTCAGTTTGTGAACGCCTAAGGTGGGCAGGGCAACAATTTGTGTGGTGCCAATGACCTTTAAATGGAACATGGTCAAGAATGATAAGGGTGTTCTGAAAGCAATATGTGGGAACAAAACTCTCAAAGCAGTTCAAAGATCCACTTCTTCTAGTTAACTGCTAAACGAAACATCAAAGCAGTATGACAGGGAAAGCAACATTTCCCCAAGTCAGCAAGCCATACTTATGCATGTACATCTGATGATATCAAAGAAATGATTGAACTTATCAGCAGTCAAAAGCCCTTCGAACATAAGCCAGGAAAGAGTCTTCAAAGCTTCCCTTCCATTTCTAAGAGCCCTTTAGATCAGCTGGACATATTTGCTTTGCACTCCTAGTTAACTAAAAACAAGAAATGACTAGAGAGCTAATCCACACAGCTGCGATGACTCAGGAAGACGAAGACATCATTTCTCTAGATGAAGGATTTGTTAGGGGTGGCGAATGGTTAATGCGAGACTTTGCGAGACCGCGAGATCTGGGTTTTTCTTTGCGAGCCCGAGGCATTTTGACGTTTTATGTTGCGAGAGCGAGACTTTAAATCGTTTTGAATGCGAGCGCGAGACGTTGAGATTTCAGAAATTCGAGTCTTTGACTTACGTTAGCTAATTAGTTTAGCTTAGTTTTTATTTAACCAGCTAAAATCTGTCAACGGTTAAGTGATATTAAAGACTCCATTGTAGCTCATTGTTTTTCTGGACGTGACTTTATTTCCGGTTGTTGCTCTTCGTCGTTTCCCTTTGATCTTTTGATTGACGTACTGTCACTTGCAACCAATCTTGTTCTGGAACTCCTCAAAATAGCGACCGCGTTTGAATGTGGAGTTCAGCTTCATATGTCATGGAAGACAACGACATGGAAGATACTGTGAAGCGCAAAAAGTTATCTTCTCATCGTAAGCGAAAGCACGAATCACGTAAGTACTCCATAAATTATATTGTTCTTATTATATGCCGGCAATTTGCCGGAAACAAGACTATCAGTACTAGTAAACCATACCACAGATATCTGGTCACTTGGTCACCGACCGTGAGTTATCATGATTAATTTTAGCTCGTTCTAATAGCCCTGAGTAAGCAAGCTTTTGTTGATGTTAGGAGATCATAGCGGAATGAGAGTAACTCGAGTAAGAGTTAGCTAGTGTGTAGTTAGTTTATATTGCACGTCTTAAATAAAGGTAAAATAATTACAAGCCATTACATTCTATAATTACTTTTCGGTATCGTGCGTCATGCTCGGTGGTGTTGTTTGGACCGCTTTTATACGACACCTTTGTTTTAACATTCTTCGGTATGATCGTTTTGTGAAGCACGCTTGTAAATAGTGAAACTAATAGTCTACTTGTGATATAATTTGTTTGCAAACACTGCTAATTAGTCTCAGAAGTGCTCTAGATGGGTAAAGTGGCGCAGTAACTAATGTAGTTAAATGTCCGGTTGCTCAGTGTTTGTCTCAATCATTTCGGTAACTCGGTGAGTGTTTTGTCTTGTAGTTTATAAAAGCAGTAAAATCAGAAAAAGTGAAACATGAAATATCATTGAATCGATTGCAGACTCACATTGACATGAAACAAAGTACAGTTGTTTCGTTTAAGGGCGTTTAACGTCCATTCCAGCTCATTTTCAGAACTTGATAGCCGAACTGGATGAATTAAAACTATTAAAGCCTATGACTACGGTTAGACTTGATCATAGCACGCTGGAGTGAATCAGTGTTTTGAGAACAACTTATACTTGCTTCTAAAGCCATTGAACGAGGTAAACGATGACTGGGGATACTTGTCATTTTACTCTCTACACGGAGGAATCCTTGAAGTTGCGGTAAGTTTTTGTACAAATAAAGCTGAATAAGAAACTATTTATGAGTACTACATGAAGCTAGTAATCTAAGCGTTGTTGATTACCTTTTAGGGGTTTTATTATTATAATTCTATACGAAATATTAAACGCAACGACATCGCTTAGAAAAAAAACCTACAAAATCGATACGAAGCGACCTACAATGTAGCTAGATTTCGCTAGCTGTACAAAAATACGACACTCCGAGACCGCGAGGCGATTCTAAAAACAGAAAAGACGAGACTGCGAGACTCACAAAATTCGGCTATTTTTTTGCGAGACCCGCAGTTTTAGAAGGACCATTCGCCACCCCTTTTGTTTAATCTCAGAAAACATAAACATTAATATACATTCCCTAAGGCATCAGCTTTCTTCACTGTGTTACATCACAATTGGTATTACTTTAAATTTGTCAACTGAATAAAATTTATATTTTCAGTCCCACAAAATGAGGAATTTCACTTGCATAGTGGATCACATATTGCTGATACAGTGTACATGAGTACTTTCCACTCTAACTTACAGTGTAATAGGCACTTCACACCAATGAGGCAATTTTTGTGGTGGAGGGGGTGGGGGTGCAATTAAGCCCTACTAAACATTCAAAAGGTCCCAATAACAACATGGAATCCCAAATGACTCAAACTACAGTTATTTGCTTATTACTTACCCCTGCTCCATAAAATTCTCAATAAAATATTACTGTTATTTGTGTTTCCCCTGATGGTTCACATTATGGAGATTCTACTGCACATGTCTTGTTCGGAAGGTGTTTCTGAATAATACTGAAAAAATCTGCAGCCATATCTTTACTGTACACTTGTAAGATGGATTCCTTCTTTTGTACAGAGATAAGGTCTGGCAAGTGTTCAAGGACCAAAGAAATCATTTCAATTGGAAACCCACTGGACAGGGCCACATTGCACACAGTGCTTCTCCCAATATCTTTTTGGAGTTGAAATCTATATTTCTCCATGTCTTGTTTGATTTTAAGTTTGGCCTCAGAAGTAAATAATTGGGAGTTACCCTCATTCTGTTCAGTGAGGGTCATCTCAGACTCATCTTGAACACTGAGTGCCTCAACCTGTTCAGCTGCATGCACAAGCATACAGTTTTCACACTGACAGTGTAGCCTGTGAAAGTCACAGCATGTGTGATCTTGAGGTTGATTGTCTGGAACCTTGTGGTCAAAATGATTTAAAATAATTTTTCTTTTACATTCCTTGGACTGGACATAGGACCGCATGGCTCCTGGTATGTTTTTTAAAGGCGTTTGGAATGTCATAATAATAATGTGTCAGCCCTAGCTATAAGGCCATTTCTGCCAGCCCTCCCAACCTCGTGTATCTTACCCCAGTGTGAACAATTCTGTGAATGTCATTGCAGTCAATCCCAATTGCAAATGCCACAGTCACAAACAACACACGGTGGCTTGATTTCCCATTTACTAGTTCATCTACTATTCTCCTTCTCTCATGCTTGGAATATTGGGCATGATACATGGTAAAAAGTCTGTTCTTTGCTGAAGGCTCTGCTGAAGGGTGGTATTGGTCTTTGCCCATTTCACTGGAAAATACAGGAAACAGCCTGAAATTGTTTCTAGATTTCCATAAATAAGAGTGAGGGGCATTTCCAGCCTCTTTGATTTGAGTTCTGCGACAATTGGCTGCAAAATTCTATCCAATTTGTCATCGCCCCTCTCAGGACGCACATGGGAGGTGTAAGTCCTGTTTGAACTACACTCAACTGTTACTGGGGTGGACAGTCCTAAGGCAGTTACAATGCCACTTTTTGTAGCTGCCGTTGCTGTGCCTGTAAGTGTCAGTAGTGACACTCAGATGGAACAAATTTGTTAACAGGCTTATTCTTCCATATGCTGGACGAAATGTGGCCCTTAACAAAAAACAGAAAAGAAGGTATAAATATAAATTTGTGTCCCACGTGATGTTTAATTTGTAATTATGCAATGACTGAAGTACACCATCCCATAAAATGGTTCATTTCCCATCCATCTTTCTCTTTTCATGGGTTGCTTTTTATTTAATCTCTGAAAACATGAGTTGCATGGATGAGAACCTCTCTCTGGGTATTTACGCTTTCTGATTGCTTTCATTTCACAAGCCAGTTATTAACCGGTTTGAATGATAAAAAAAATGTAAACAGACAGACAGACAGACAGACAGACAGACTTTATTTATGCACGACAATAGTAAAAGCTGTACAGTCTGTGGGGTCATATGAAAGATTTTTAAAATAAAATAAATGCCTGACTAAAAAAACTATTGCAAGTTATTAGCCAGTGAGGTACACTGCAGCAAGTTTGTGGTAACAGTCCTTGGATATAAATTACAATGGTTTGATATTTTCTAGCTAGCAGGGAACCAATAATTAGAGACATTCAAGGATGTCTATTTATCAAACAACATGACTTTTTAACGGTTTTGATTGAAAATAATAACGCATTCAGTAGGAAATTGGTCTATTCTGATTAGATGGTTTTAATATAAGTAATAAAAACTATTAGCATTTGCAGTGAACATTATCTTCTAAAAATGTACATTGTACACATGCACACTCAGTTACTTCGAGTTTGAAAACAAAGCAACACGACTAGAAGAAAAGATATATTATATAAATACCATTCAAGAACCAAATGAGCCTCGTCCACAATAATGGCTTGCACCCTTTCGCTTTACCGGTAAGCATTTTGGCAACACGAAACGAATACTTCAGGGTGCCCAAACATCAAACATTTCTTGATATCTTCCGGGATGGTGGCTTTTCCTTCCCCTTCTTCTTCTCCTACACTTTGTAAGACACACACATTCAACACTCCTTCCAGTTTTTGCACCTGGGCTCTCATAAACGCGCTCAAAGGCGAAACTACGATAACAACAGAATCTTGCCCCACAGCCGCTTCGCATGTAATCGAACATCGAGGGTAAAATCGGATAAGCGATTTTCCGAAACCTGTCGGCAATGCCACCAGCACACCTTTTTTCTACTCGTATAGCTCTTTAATAAGGCATCGTACTGCTCTTTCATTAACACTGCTTTTATCCCCAATTTTTCCATGGAAAACTCAATTGCCTCGTGGAATAGTGACTCCATTTGGTAAAACCGGATGTGCGAATACCTGACGCCTGCGCAGTTTGACCGATCACAGGATTCTTGTTTTCCGGTAAAGGCCTTATCCCAGAGTCCCTCGTTCCCGACCGCTGGTCTAGGGTAACGCGGACTCTGGGAACGAGATTGAGAAAACGTGGGATTCCGGTTTTAGTGCGCATGCTTAAGTTCAAAACGGAAGTCAAATGTCCCAAAATGGCAGCCATGTAATCCGTACACCAGAAGGCAGCTCTAGGCACAGTTGATTCTTACATAGCCTGCGTAGCAGGCGTAAACGGGGAAAGGGAAGGGGAGCGAGAACGCGGGAGAAAAATGGGGTTCTGGGAGGTAGGGACGAGGGAACGCCTGCTACAAAGACCCCCGTTTTTTCATCTCCGCCCACCGATTTTCAGGTAATCCATTTAAGTTAACTGTCAATGCAACCACCAATCAGAAACAGGCGTGCGCTTTTCTGCATGACTGACTTTACGCAGGAATTCAATGAAGCGTCTAAAAATAAAGTTAGGATGAGAATTTTTTTCGAATCAAATCAAAATAATATTTTCGAACCAAAATAACCTTGAACAACACTCAATTGTGCTTATTTTCGAAATACGAGACACGAAGCTTTTCAAAATAAAAAGATTTATTAAGATAAACCCCTCTTTGCTTCTGAAAACCAAACGCGTTCAATTTTCGCTTCTAGGAAAAGTAAGCTTAACACGCAAGCGAAGAACCGCGATACATTTTGAACGGCATTTATTGACCGAACAACACGTTTTTCAAAATTTACGCGAAAGTCATAATATGAAGAATCGGACAATTAAAATAAATATTTCAATACAAATTTACAATCAAAAATGTAATTTACTTTACCACAGATTCCCTACAAAGTCAACAGCTTGAGTGATGTCTTGCAACGGCAGATTTCTCTTGAAAGCAAACGTCTGTTTTCAAAGAATAAATTCTTCGCTTTTAGTTCTCCGAATTCCACTGTTTAAGATGTCAAGCGTTTCTTAGGGCTTCTTCTTCCGATTTATAGTTCTCAAAGGTGAGTCTTCATTCCGATAACGGGATATTTACACTGCCTTGAAATTCACGCGTGAAACGGTGCAATAATGCTTTTTCGAAATCTTCTCTGAAAATGACAAAATCTCTTCTTTCTAGGACTGTATCCCGTCGGTAAAACCGCTAAAACATCTCTTCCCTTTAGAAGAGCTCTAACTGCCGTTTCTCGCTCTGGTTTCAAGGCAATTTTGTTATCTGGCCACCAAGTTCAAATCTTCTAACAGCACGTCCTCGACTCCTCGTCAAATTACGTCATTCTCGTGGGACTTACTGTCAAAAATTAACCAATCAGAATTTTGCGGCCGCTGGCGGCCGCAGAAATGAAAAAATGGGGGTCTTTGTAGCAGGCGTTCCCTCGTCCCTGGGCCCCAGTCCCCCATTTTTCTCCCGCGGTCTTCCTCCCCTTCCCTTTCCCCGTTTACGCCTGCTACGCAGGCTAATTCTTACACACGATTGAAGGCAGTTGAAATTTTTGAATAAGAGGAGTAGACTGAAAGATAGAGCGTCTGGCGCCGTCTCTGGTAACGTCTCTGGAGCCTTCGGTGAGTGTCTTTCTTTAATACTTTGGTATCAGAAAATTATAAATACGCATTGAGTTCCACATCATAATTATCCTGCTTTATCTTCCAAATCTTTCATATCTTATTTACAATCCCAATATGTATGGATAGTAAAATCGTTGGACGTTACTTTGGTCATCGAAGTATTTTAGGCTTTACATCAGGCTTTCGTATTACCATTGTAGAGTTCTATTTTTTTCTAGATTTTGGTATGGAATTCGAATACTGATTCGTTTGACCATTTTCTTGCACATAAAAATAAGTAATAAATTATTATCGTTTTTCACAACAATTTGCTGTGAGATGCATATTTGCTTCAAATGCTCTTTTGGCCTCTTTTGTTCCTCTATTGAAAAAAGGGCGTTCCAATATTTCATCATGCGCTCTCCTCCTCCTTCTCTTCCAGTGTCATCTATTATATTGCATGACGAAGACACTCAGCTAAAGACCTTGCAGTCCATGATTGAAGATCTTGTTTTCCTGGTCATCAGTTAAGAGATCATTGTCTGGGGAAAGTAGGGGTTCTGAAGCCTCTGGAGGACTGGCAGTTTCACTGAATCAGCTCCAGGAAGATGCAACTATTCTAACAGGCTTGGCCATTTTCTATAGGCAGCCATAAACACTTACCAATCAAAGCTGGAATCTGTTTTTACCAAGGACATTAAAATGTCCTGGGCTTACTTGGAAACCCTACCCCATCTCAGACCAAAAATGTTCTATATTCTGATCTCATATTAGACTAACGAGTTAAATTTTATTCTCTGTTATTCAGAATGTATTATTTTCACACATTTTGTAACAACATAAATTAGAAAGGAAGGCTAGAAAACATCTAAATCAGGCAAAATAAAGAAAGGAACTGTCAACACTGTTTATATGAATTTCAAATAAGCAGAAAAGTTTACCCCATCTCAGACTAAAGGGCCAAAATTGGAACTACTTTACTGACTTAATAAGAAGGCCAAAAATAGGAACCCATCCAGCAGCCCATACCTGTATGCTGTATATGGGGTAGTAATCCCCCTGCCCCCAAAACCCTGAGGAAGATGTATTCTAGGTTTCTCAGCTTGACTTAAAATCTATGTGAAGAACTTTTCCCCACTGCTATAATGTGCTGCAAACATTTCAACATTTGTCTGGAGGTTATTTCCAACCACAATTGGGATTTCTAAGTTGGGACACTGGCAAATTTTTTTGCATGGTCATTGTCCGATTACCAACTGTTATTTGAAACTTTGCCAGTGGGGAGTAAAAAATAAAAACATTGTCATTGACAAAAAGATATAAAATAAAGTAACAATTATATGAAGACGGAATAATACAGATTAATTTATTATTAATTTTTTATTTTGTTCTGTAGGTAATGTGTATCAGCCACTGTCATGGTTCTTGAAGAGTGTAGATAATGACAGTTTGGTTTACTTTTGATAGTAACATTAATAATTATTGTTATATAGAATTAAAAAATGAATGTCCAGTTTCAATAAACATCTTCTGCAAAGTATGTGCTTAACTTTATATAAATTAGCCCAAGTCCCCCAAGTATGACAATTTCAATGGGCTTTAATTTTATTGATCACGACTGGTGAAACCAGTGTAGTCAGTTGTAATAAATGTTTCTTTTTTGTGTGGTAAACATTCCGACAGGGGGGGGGGGGGTGGGGCACTTGAAGGGAAGTTTGGGTGGGGGTGTGCTGCCAAGGCCTTCAAACCCTGACCTTCTTTAAGGCAAAATCCATTCATTTTGCTACCCTGTTTAAGACAAGAGACCTTCTTTTGTGACCAGAAAAAATTTATTTCAGAAAGTATTTGTTTAAGTAAATGACATCGTAGAATTAGATTTAAAAAATTGTTGGCACCACACATGTAGACCGCTCACTGCCAAGATTCACACCCTGTTCAACGCTTTCAGTCCAAAAATACATAAACTTTATTTTTTCTCGCTAAATAGTGCTAAATAGTGAAATTGTATACCCTGTTTAACCCTTTAAGCCCCAACTTCATTATACAAATTCTCCTTACTGGTCTCCATAGATTTAACTGATTACTTATTGGGAGAACCTGTTTAAAGACCAAGACAGTTCATGTTTGGTGATCATTTGCCAAATTCTTATGACCTGTATGTGTTATAATACACTGATATGATGAGGAAAAGTTTGATGCTGATCATTATAATTGGGGCTTAAAAGGTTAGACACAAGACCCTGAAAACCATACCCTGTTAAGTGACACAGTAAGGGAGTGCCTCCTCCCCCCAGAAAACATTGTATTTCAATAATACAATTCAAATTCATGTAGGTTATAAAGCTTTGAAGGTATCAGACATTCTTAAAAGTATGACCAAACATTGTCATCCAAAACATCCAGTGATCTTGAATACTGGCTGCCAGAACAGCAAATGAAAAGATTTCAATGATATGTGTCATATGGCAATGCAAATACTGCATTTTCTAATTTATTTAACTTTCCACTTCAGGATCCCAGTGTTTATTCAGGGCCCAGTCTTAAAATGAGAAATACATGAGTATGTGTCTCATTTGCACAACACATTCACAACATTAATTTTATTACTTAACAGTTATTGCTCGTCAGAGTATAGGTTCAATTCATTTCCAGGACAACACAGGCATCTAAGCATATATGACATAGAGACACGCAAATTTAAGCCTCCTGCAATCGGAAGCTGTCAGTGTCTGTGTGTGTGTGTGTGTGGGGGGGGGGGGGGGGGGGAAGGACTACTTTCCCATAAAGGGTTTGGGTTTTTTTAGCCAATCTGGAAAAAATAGGCTGTATACCTTTAGACTTTGAAGCTAAATTGGAATTTCCAGAGGCATGAGAGTGTCCAAACTGATGCAAAACCTCCCTTGAGACGGGTATGGTATTTCCTGGATCCACACAATTTTACGATGTAGAGGTAAAAAAGTTATGTCGGTTATAGCTATATACATCCTTGTAATGTTAATATTTCAAAGGAAATTCTAGGCAAATAATCAGAACCACAGAAAAAATAGGAGATTGCCAGATCAGCTCCACTGCTAACAAACATATTTACAAAAAATCATTTAGATTCAGATTTGTTTTGTAGTGGTTGTCTGTTGTGCAGTGGTTGTAAGGCTAGCTGTGGAGGGACATGGACAATTTTCTTTTTATAATAATTTTGAAGCTCTACTTTTTAAAGATTCACAAAAATACTCACTTCAAAGCGCCAGTGAAAATCAAAAAGGTTACAGGTTGATAGTCCTGGTCACATATTATTTTCACATCTTAAATTATGATTAACAAAATAGCTTGCATGAATACATGGGCCCTTTAGCTTGATTGTAACTGGAACTTACTTAAACAAAACATCAATATGTCAGATAGATTAACCTTACTATTAAGGTGTTCAGTTCCAGGGATAAAGGTCATGACCTTTTGGATAAGGCTGAGCTCCCTTCCACATCTCCATATGCTATGATTTATGATTTGATCTTTTTCTTCTTTTTCACAACTGGAACACAATTGTGGCAAGGAGATCAAGAACTACAGTCCTGAGCTCTCTTTTTCATGTCCTCAATTATAAGTGTATGCATTGTACTGACCCAGTGAAGTTCAGTGACGGTGGTTTTGTTTCTTTTCTGAAAATGTGCACATCTGAGGGGCCATGTTTTCCATGTTTCTTTTTACACACTCAGTGACAGCTTCACCTTTAATTTGTTCCCGCAGTTAACATGTTGAATGAAAAGTATTTGGAAGAATCTAGTATTTCGACACTCGGGTCTCTCAAAGACTTAATAGTTGCATACAGTGTCACTATCCTTTTGCATTAAGAACGTGCACGTTGAACATTCAAATAATAACAGACAACTGTTTAATTATAATAAATCTTGACAAAAGTAAGATTTGTTTAAAATGTTTCGACGACGAAAGATTTTGTTCCGTCATAAAAAAATGCAGCTTATGTTAACTTTAAGTACTCCAAAAGAGCTTGATCTTTATTATATTGGACTGGAAAAACTTTTCTTTTGCAATAAAATTGATTAAAAATTTTTGCAATATAATATTTATTACATGTCTGGATAGATTTACCTCCACTTTCTCATAACTATCTTCCGCGTCTGTAGGCTTTTGTAGAGGCTTAGAAAGATTGGTTAAGAACAGAGAGACCCTCGCTCTTGCTCTGCAGTGTGCTCGTTTTCAATTTTCCTCCGTTTTAAACCGTGCGAAGGACTTCGATCCGCGATGGTTCTTCTGTAGTTTTAACTTTCAGTCATTGTACATGAAGCTACTTTTCCTCTTTTCCCTTTCTTTGTTATTGCAGATATTGTTAAAAGTGTCAACCTTTTCAATTATCCGTTTATTTGACCTTATTTGATGACAGGATCGGCAAATTGGAGTTACTACAAACCAGTAAAACGTCAATGTCGTGTTCCGTCGATCGAGTCAGCTATGAGCAGAACGGCCGCGGCAATGATCTTCCATCGAAGCTGCTTGTATTTTCACGGTGATTCACCGTCAGACGACAGCATTGCATAGCAAATTACCGCACAAAAACGGCTAAAGTTATTCAGACTGGTGCCCGTCCGAAAAATGCTTTATTTACCATCAAACTTTCAATGAAACTGAGTTGGTCGCAAGCTTCCGGTTTGTTGGCTACAAGCTACTCAATCAGCCAATCAAAAAAATTATATTTTTCCTTAGGTTTCTGGTTCAGTGGAATTTCCGCTGTTCCCTTTGTTTTACGATCAGCCAATCAAAAAAATAGATTTTTTCCATTATCCTAGAGTCTCTACTGGCGCCCTCCCGCTGACCAAAAAGCCAGTGGACTCTGGGTACGAGATTGACGTTTTCTGGGATAAAAAATTCCATTATCCCAGAGTCTCTACTGGCGCCCTCCCGCTGACCAAAAAGCCAGTGGACTCTGGGTACGAGATTGATTGATCAGTTTGTCGAGAGTTATAATGCAAATCTCGCATGAGTTAGAACAACTTCAATAATTGAATTGAAATATTCAAAATCAAATCTTTGTTGATCTAAACACCAATGCTATTTTTTAAATTTTATTTTGTCATTTTGTCATTTTGTCTTCGGGTGATCCGCAAAAGTCCTCGGAAAAATTCGGAAATCTTCATTAATCTTCGGAGGTCCTTGGGTCAGTGTATGCGTGAGTGGTATGACCGCTGGCCACCATTTTTGGTGTTCAAGGGTGTTCCTGGCTGTATTGAGGGTATTCCGGGGCATTACGGGATGTTCCGGGGTGTTTTGGGGGTGTTCCCGGGGTATTATGGGATGTCCCATGGCTGTTCCGGGGTTGTTCCGGGCTCTTCCGGGGGTGTTCCGGGGGTGTTCCGGCTTTTCCAGACACCCGAAAATCACTTTTAGTTCTGTTAGGGTCGACAAAAGTTGCATCAATTTGGATTCTCTTCACGTGATGATATGAATACGCACCAATGTTTTGGCCAAATTACCACCACATGAACCATTTCCTTTCCTGTGAACAGTTTATCCAAACTCTTAAGTTTAGATATTCGTGCACTCAAAAATTAGCAACACCATTTTGCCTGGGGATCATTTAGTTTGCACTGTACAGAACATGTAATAAATTGGATGCGCTATTATTTACGACCAATGACGTAACATGTCTGTGATTTGCGGAAGTCGAGAAATAAACAAGATAGTTCTATTTTGGAGTAGTTTTACAGGATTTCGGAAGTACTGGTGTTCCATCGATCATATCGTTTTTGCTGATGTTACCTGCAACTATGGCGTCGTGCTCATTTTCGTCTATGTAGATGGCACAGTTGCGATCAGAGTTCCGACTTTTCTTTTACCGCGGCAACTAAATTGCGTTTCTCTGACCGAATGCCTAAAAGATGAATCACCTTAAAACGATAAATGTGTTTGCGGACGAAAAAACGGACAGTGAGATAAGTTAAAGTTAGTGAAGTTATCGATGTTACTGATTGAACACACGGAGTAAATAATCTCACACTGATTAGTAACAATGAGCTTTTATCGAAGGATTATTCCAAAAGGATGATTCTCAGAAACACTTGACGATCTGTCCGCGGCATCGGTATCTAAGAGCGATCCACTGCATTTCGGGTCATTTGTTTTAAACTGGAAGCTCGTGATAATTAACGTGTTAACTCACGTCTGAGCGCTTTTTGAAAACTCGCAAAAGTACCCTGTCTTCGGCCCGGCATTTATTTCACAAGTTCGAGACCGAGTCGCTCCAAATTCCTATTAAAGCCTGTTAATGAGTTGTCAGAAAGCACAGAAATATAAAAATACCTTGCGCTTTTAATCTGCCTTTATCACAGTGACTTCGAACTTTTGGTAGTTTTGCCAATATGACCGCATGCATTATGCAAATTAGGTTGTTGAGCAAATTCAGATTGTGTGAAATAAATAGGTTCTAGATTTTAAAATTTCTCCATTTCAAGTCATAAATACAGAAAAGCATACACGAATAGAAGTTTCCAACTGTTCAAATTGATAAAACCAGCGAATTACGAAGTCCTGATCTTTGGATGCTTCCTGAGAATTGCGTGACTCGCATTATGCAAATTAGGTTGTCTGCTAAACTTGGTCCGTTCCTGTGACCGTCAGAAAAAACCGTTCTAACTTTTTGGATCCCACTGTTGTTTTAATTAAATATTAAAGAAATATAAAGACTACATGCACTGTAGGTAGAAATTCAGCTGGTTACAGTATTGACTTGTATTCATGTGTCCTTTGTATACTGACTCTGTTTGCAATGAAATGGACAATTTGTAACAATGGGCTTCCACGTGGGGGCGAGGGTCCCCGGGCTGATATGGGACTTTGCTAACTGTCCATTTCAAAGTTCTTGTATTTCCCCACCAGTGGGGGATTTTTTTCCAAGCAAAGTCACCAGTATTTTAGGGGGGAGCCAAACACCCAACAAGACTTGAAGACGCCCTTCATTTTAGCCTTTGAATAGTTAGTTAGCCAACGCTCGAGACCATAAACTTTCTGTTGAAAAAACATTGGTTTTTTTTGGCCCCAAATAGTCCACAAGTTTTTCAAATCCTGTCCCATTACAACTGCATATGCATAGGCAAATGATAACTTACGCGCCTCATATAAAAGTTTCAAAGTTGAATGCTAGAATTAGATAATTCAACGTAAATAAACTTTTCACCGAGAGAAAGCGCTTGAACTATTTAGGATTTTATTTCTTGTACTCCGCGACGTAATTTTGGTCTCTGTCTATCGCTGAACTGATGCATGTGATAAATAAGAATACTGTCAATGTTTCTTTTTACATCTCATTCTGTAACGAATTGATAGCATGAGATGAGACAGTTACGGCGGTACTCGGTTTGCATGTTTTCCTCCAGCGTGGTCTGAATAAATTGCAGCGGGAAATGTGCCATAAAACATCGATGGAAATAAATTCAATCAAAACCGCTATAACCTAATGCATGGAAACAATACCTACGCACAGAATACGACTTTTTATTATCAGTAATCCAGTTATGTGTTAACAAGATCGTTTCACAGTTCAGTACTTTGAACCCGATCCCAGTTTTTAACCCAGCTTCAGAAAATTCTATCTGATTCTTTTCAGTCCATCAGCACAGACTGGATTGATCGAAGCGCTACTGTTCTACTTTGCGACTAAAACCTCCAAGAGTAAACTTTTGTCTTCATAAGAAGCAAAATGCACGAAAACCTGATAAAAGTGTAAAATACGATCAATTTGTCAATTACCTAAACGAAGGGACAAAACCGAATCCGCCGCCTTTGGCCACCATCACTTTTTTCCCTTCAGCTTCCGAGTTCCGTCATTCTCGTCCCCAGAGCTACGCGGCTTTTTTTAAATTACGTCTCTTGTAGATCCCACCGCTGACAGAACAGATCGTAGGCTCTGGGAACGAGAATGGAATTCCGTTGGAACATGCAACATCTGCGCACGCGTAGGAGGCACATCCGCTGACTAGAACCTCACAGATTCCTTTGCAAGTTGTGAGAACATCGTTTGGATTCCATTTAAGAGAATGTATGGGAAGTTGCTCCCCCCCCCCCCCCCCCCCGATTAATGGTTTAGCGGCGAGGAAGCTGTTTTGGTAACTCCGCAGAATTTGAATTGAAATTATGAATATATGAAATTCATATATTTGAACTGCGGAATGAAGAAATAAATGTAAAGAAGATCCTCGCAGTTATTAACGCAACTTAAGCAGTTGCGAAAAGAAAGCCTGGAAAAATCAGGCTTGCCGGGATTCGAACCCTGACCTCTGCGTGCAGCTGCACCGGTATCGCAGAGGTCAGGGTTCGAATCCCGGCAAGCCTGATTTTTCCAGGCTTTCTTTTCGCAACTGCTTAAGTTGCGTTCAAAACGGCGAGGATCTTCTTTACATTTATTAGAATTTGAATTATTAGTCTCGGGTTTACCAGTGTATCAACTCCAGTTGAGAACCTCAGACTTGCATATAAATTGCAACGTTTTAGCGTTAAATGAGATTTGACGGCTTACTAGTATTTGTACACAAAAAATTTAGTATCTATAGCTTATTTTATTCTAGGTTTATTCATTCGTTGTTCGGATAAACAAACGAACAGTCTACTTGATATCAACTGCGCGAGCGTTACGTCGGCGTCTGCCATTACAAAATTAGATTGGAACCAACCGAGCGTTTCAAGGGGGCAGAGCCTTCCCTTTTATAGGATCGCTCCGTGTTTAAGTTATATCACCTACTGTCTAGAATTCATTTCCCAAAGAATATACAGCAAAACAAAACTCATTTAATAGAACATCAGAGCTTGTATTCGAACCAAAACTGTATCCTACTTGACCAAAAACAAAACATTTTAAAACCTGTTTGAAATGGGTTTACTTGTGTTGCGTGACCGTAAGGTTGCAATTTTTGAGGGAATTACATAAAAATGCCCTGTGGGTTTACTCCTCTTAATGGGTGGCTTTTCAATTACCCAAACTGGATTTTTTATTTGTTACAGTACAGTAACAGAACTTTTCGCTTATGGAACTTTTATCATAAATTTCGATGTAAGAAGACAATATTTTTGCCTGGAAAGTTTCCTCATTTTCAAGAGTTTGCCAAAGTGCTAAAAATAGGTTTCTTCGGGCTTTCAAAACGAAATGAAAAAAAACATCATCTTGCAATATTTGTATATTTCCGTGTTGTAATTTGGTTACCCTTCTTAACTGCAAAAGGTGATTGCGGTACGTCAAGCCATCTTTCTTCACGAGCGATTGAAATTACAGCAGTTCTCGGCAAAATTTAATTGCGGCAGCAACGCGGCATTTCACGTTTTGCCAGATTTATTGAAAACGACATTATTTTGGAAACTTTGATTGTAATTTTTGTAAATAGCTTATCAAAGGGTTTCTCTTGGCCAAATATGAAGAAATTCGATTTTTTAGTTTTGACGGCGAATTCTTCACATTTACAATCAGCCGCTCTTAACATAGCTATAGATTCGTGTCAAAATTTCAAGTTTATAATGAAAAAGTTGGCAGATATTGTACCTGATATCAAGGAGTAGGAGAGGCTGAAAATGTCCAAATTTTACTTTGTTATACCTTACTGTATTGTAGTTTCGGCAATGTTCCTATTAGGTCATTACAAGAGTCTAATGTAGGTGGACACAACAAGAAACTACCGGGTCATTACAAGAGACTACAAAGGTCAGTATAGGAAACTACACCAAGCTTCAATTTTGGATAGCTTTAATCAACAACAGTCCCTATTTAGAGTTTCTTATGCTACATTTTCCTTCCGTGACAAAACCATTATTGCAGGTATTTCTCCACTTGATGTCTAGTTTCTTGCAACGGAGCTATTAGCGTGAAAACTTTATATAAAAGTAAACAACAACAACAACACACGCAAAACAGGAATTACGTAACAAGATGTCTTCAACAATCGTCCATTTCCTTCAGTCTCAAAATCAAAAATAAACATAAAAATCAAAATCTCAAAATCAAAAATAAACTAACTTACTTATTCTGTTTGTAGACCGGAAAATATTACATTTAACTTGTAAGCCCTTTCAAATAAAAGCGTTTTCAAAGGGGTCCTTAATAAATTACTATTTATAACGCTTATTTTTACTTTATCCCTTGAGCTGACTATGTTCAGATAATACGGGCATTGAAATACAAAATGGCGGAGCGAGGTTTCCCACCGGGTGTAACGATGGAATGAGTACTGACATGGGAACTGCAGGCTCATCACTGATTGGCGCATTGATTAGGTTCGTCTTTGAACATGTTATTTGCGTCATCTGCCGAGAGCCAGTTTTCAAAATTTTCTTTTTTAGTCTCAGGTTTGCTTCTCTTGGGTTCTGCCATTGGTACACTGACATTCTCAACAGTTGATAAGCTGAGAATAGTGGCGTTCCTTGTTTCTCTTTCAAGTGTTTCTGTGGTGACTGCAAAATAACACGAAATGTCTATCAGTTTTTTCTATATTACGCCTTTCAACAACACTAAAACTTAGACCAATGCGTTTTTACTTGCCTACGTATATTAACGAATACATACATACGTTACCCCAGTCAACGGTGGGTACTTTCCTGTGCTGCTGCTCATTTTGCTGAACTACGAGGTTCTAACCACAGGCTTAGGGACGGACCATTATTTTTTTGGAGGGGGGGGGGGGGATGAAAATTTTTTCAAGACAAACAATTTTTTTGTGTTGTTGTCTGTGCAAACAATTTTTTTCCGGCTGCATCTTCCTACAAACAATTTTTTTGGTTTGTTATTATTATTATTATTATTATTACATTTATTTATATACGGTTAAAATTCATCAGGTAATCTTATGTAGTAAAAATACTAATCTAAACATTAGTTGCAAGTAATACTATAGAACTGCACCAGCGGCCTTTTCTCCCCAGATGCTAGAGAGGATTGAGGAGCCAAATGAAACAGCGCTTGCTTACATTTGCGTTTTATTTTGTAGTTTATACAAGACTGGATCCAATTTGCCTTCTTCATGCAAGTGGGAAACAGGAGACTGCTTGCTGTTTAAGTGATGATTTATTAAATGTCATCATCAAAACAGCCTAGGACCCTGTTGAAAAGCCAGTGTGACTATTAGTGAATACATGCAACCCAGGAATTTAAGTTAATCTTTTCTCTTAGTTGGAGTTTCATTGCACTTCGAAGAGTTCTTGATTAGTAAAGCTAATTGGACTCAGTGGAGCACAATTCAGGGAGTAATTGGGCGAGTTACTTTAAACCAGCTGAGCGCGTAGCGCGAGGATGATTTGAAATTACGAGCACGATTACCCCTGAATTGTACAATACCAAGTCCAGTTAATCCTATCTATAACAAAATGCGAGATTAGAAAATCTATGTGCCCTTCAGGGATATATTTTTAACTATCAGTTTTGCAAGCAGTGGAGAAACAGCTATAAAAAGAACCTATTTCAGTGCACCTGAGTGACGCGTGCGCAACATAGTTGTCCGATTACAGCTATCCAATTACAAAAAGTTCTTGTTATAGAAACGATTAATACAATAACCTAACTTTAACATTTAATGCTTTCAAGGTCCTCAGAAGAGATTATTTTTAGTAAAGGAGTTAGTTACTGATTATAAGAAACTGTGATAATTTGTTGGTGGAAAAGTAAAAAATAGAAATTGGGGTTTATCAACCAAGTCGATTTGGTAAATTAGCCACAGGAAAGAAATGACAAGACTGATGTTTGAGTGTTAAATAGCTCATTTGCTCTAATGAATAGCTAACACTCAAAATGTCAACTTTTGAATTAGTTTGTGGTAGCTAATTTACCATGTCAAACCAGTTGATGAATCCAGATTTTGCAAATCATTTTGTTGCATTGTTATCTTGCATTTTAACAAGTAGGACTAAATTTACTTATATAAATCAAACTATGTATCAACTAGTCTGCAAACTTTTTATTTTCTCCTTTTCATGTCTGCAAACAATTTATTTGGGCTTTTTTGATTTTGCAAACAATTTTTTTCAGGATTTTTCATCCCCCCCCCTCCAAAAAAATAATGGTCTGTCCCTTACCATGATAAAAATAAATTTCACAAACTTGTAACAAAATAGTAAAAAAATATTTTTATAACCATATTATTGCGCTGCGATGCGTAGCTGCACGCGCGCGTGTTACAACTGAATTCCTTCGTGTGCCAAACAAGCCGCTTGGGCCTCGCGAGTTCCGATGCGGCCATTAATATACAGCTAGCACAGGTCCGCAACACAAACAGAGGATGGTAATCCTGTGCAGCGACTAAGGAAGATAGGACGTCAGCATATCAAGGTGCAAGTGGTAGCCGCTGGTAATCCATGAAGGACGTGACCCACCCACCCGGCCAACCAAGAGGCCAGCTCTCAGTGACGCGATCATCTGAACCGAGATCGGGCTAGGGACCTTCCGCTCCACTGTCTGGTGCCCTGTGGTACTGTTCATTATGTATTTCATGCTCTACTAGGTGGCTCTATAGACTTTAAAGTCTGTAAAGAAAATGCTGAAGTGTGAACTTTGGAATGAAAGCTGTTAACAGATAATTTTCTGTGGTATCCGTAACAATATAAATGAAAGCTACCAAACATTACGTAGAGACTGACTCTGCGTGGTAATTTAGCATCTATCAATTTTCTCCAAGGAGGAAGTTTAAATGTTTGAAAAAGTGGGATTTCATCTGCTGTTCGGATATAACCCTTACCTTTTGGAAGTCGTCGACTAGAGTCGCTCTTAAGTTTGGAATCCCCTTCGCTTGTCTTCAGTTGCTGTACCTCATCTATCAGCTTTTTCCTGTGCGTTTTTAGGGCCTTATTTTCCGACGTTAGCTGTGCAACCTTGTTGCTGCAAGATAACAGTAAACATGCTTACATTTAACTTTAGATAACAGAATCGTTCTCATATCAACTGCATTATCGTACAAGGATATTCATCACCTAGCACAATTAAATCGTATTTGTTTAGACTATGAGCAGTCTCTCTTTCTCCTCAGGGATACCGTGTGGCACTAAATTTTTGTCAAGTTAAATTTTGCGGATTGGCCATTTTTTATGTGTTTTGCGGGAACTAATTTTTGCGATTGCAAAAGACTGGTTTTTCTTCCTGGGAATTAATTTTTGCAATTTTTTGAAAGTCGCGTTCAAATGGAACTGATAACATTTTCGTTTCTTATTTGAGTACAACCCAGATGTCACTATATTACACTACCATGGATCGACAATAACTAGGGTACCACTTGATGTATCATCCACTGAGTTATCTACGGCATTTTCTCCTTCAAGCCAGTGTTTTTGTATATAATTTCTACAGTGGAATAATTTTTGCGGAAAAAAATTTTGCGGTAATTTTATTTTGTGGGAACTTATTTTTGCGGATCGCGAAGAAAACCGCAAAAATCGCAAAACTCAGAACCCGCAAAAAATTTAGTGCCACACAGTAGTCGAGGAAAACGGACAAGCGAGCGAGCGCGAAATTGCCTTCCGCGTTAAAACGTGACGCGTGTGTTGAGCCGCTAGTGTAGTAAGCGGCTCGACACGCGCTTCAGGTTTCAACGACGCGGGCGATTTTTGTGTCCACTCGCTTGTTCGTTTCCCTCGACTGCGGCTCGACACACGCGTCACGTTTCATGTTTCGTTTCATGTCTCTCTGATATCTTTCTACCAACTTTAACGGTGTTAAAAAATACTCTTAATAGGCGCTGAACTCTCAGTTTTAGAGAATAATTCCAAGCAAACAAACAAATTACAATACCTTGCTTCTGTGTTAAGTAAACTGAGGGTAGATTTCTCTTTTTCAAGCTGCTGTACTTTTTCGTTTAACTTCTTTGTCTCAATCTCCAACTTGCCAACCTTGGCTTTCAGTGAGTAAATGGCTACGTTGGACACCACTCCTACGTCATCACCTTCCTTTGGTTTGGTTTGGACAGGCTGACCGCTAGAAAATGAATGTAATATAAACGTTTACCATAGACAACCCTCGTTACTTAACTAACAGACCAATCTCGGGGCTGTTACAAAGGAGTGGGGGATTATTTTTGGAATTCCACGGGATCTATTTTATCATGGCATGTATTGCTTTGCAACACCAAAAACGCTGTACCACGCTCGAGACAAGCCGAATATTCCATCCTTTTTTTCTAATAGCAGTCGTTGTTGTCAATTGATTATGATTTCTGTTCGAAAAAGAAGTTCAAAAGTCAAACCTTGGCAAAATTTTGAGATAAATTCCGGTAGATGCCGCACTTAAGAACGTACCCGCCGTTACCCACTAGCACATCAATAATACCCAAGTTTTACGGCCTTCAGCGGTCTTGGGGTACCACTATAATTTTTCACACACTCTTAAAATCTGCACTTACCGTATCATAGAAATTGTGTCGTCTGGTTCAGGCTCCTTCAACCTTCTGATCTCCAGCTTCAGTGATCCAACTTTCTCTCTTCCCCATTCCACCTCTTTGCTGAGCGCGCGAGTCTCCTTGTCATACTTTTCTTGTAGCTTATACAAATCGTACTGGAGAGATTGGATCTGCATGTTCTTTTCTGCTAGATCTATTCTGGTCGCTTCTATTTCCTCCTCTGTGTCTGTTTTCTCGCGTCTGTTGATAATTTCTGCCACGTAGCAACAACGAAACAATTAATGAATGTTAAATAACTAAGAGCTCGCCAGTCACGGGCAATACAAACTGCCCAACGCAGAACAACTAACTGGGCCAAGCGCTTGAAAATAAATAACCAGTCAAATTTTGACTCACACTGAAAATGATCGAAATCACTTGTAACCTTGTTATCGTTTTCAAAAACCGCTTTGGATTGTTTATGCATGAGTACCGAAATGAAAGCTGTACTGGTATTACACTAGTCGCTCAGTGCATCAACGCAAGCACTGTTCCTTGTCAAATCGCCAAGGATCGTTACACAGACCTCGTGGGATGGAAAGGGCAATTTTGGTAAAAATGACACGGATTGGTAATTTGATGTCCACGACAATTCGTCAGACGGAATTAAAGATTCAAGAAAAAAAAAAAAGGTAGACGAAACGGGAATCTTTGAGCTGGCCTAAGTTTGCCTTGTGAAGGCGTGTTTACAGCCCTTTGTGCGTTGTTCAGCAAACACTACGGTATAACGCATGGACAGGCTACTTAGCGGAGGATAGGAAGCAAGAAAAACGGGCGAGAAGCGAGCAGTGCGAGGCTTGTGGAGGAGGCAACGGAGGCTCCATCAAGTCCACCAACTAATGGAAGTCGATATAAAGAGTTTTATTTCTCTATCTGCGAGTTGCCAATGAAAGAAGAGGCTGGATTAAGTAACTAATAGTTATGGTTGTGGACAATGTTTTTGCCTAAACGATAAAATAATAAAATTGTGTTTTCTGCATGACACTTAACACGAGTTCTTTCAATGAAAGAAATAACAAAAGTTAATAATCCTAAACGTCTCGAGCTTAGCCCTTCTACAGTAGGAGTCAAGTTTTTACCTTGCTGCTCACGAATAATAGCTTTGAGCTTTTCTGACTCCGAGAAGTATTCTTTGGCAATTTTCTTTGCCGCCTCACATTCTTTCTTAAGAGATTCCACTCCACTGTTGTCCATTGAAACTGCCTTATTTTGAACCTACAAAGGAACAAATGCTAGTTGTGTGAACCTGTCTATTATCAAGAAGGACACAAGAAAGAAAAAAAATATATATATATAACCTCACCTAAAATTTACTTACCGTAGCAGCCTGGGCAATCTTCTTCATCTCAGTTAGTTTATTTCGCAGCTGAGACAACTCAGAGTCTTTCTTGGCAACTTTACCTTTCAGGTCGCTCAACTGGCGCACAAACTCATCTTGCTCATCTACAATAAACCATAATGAAAATAACAATGCTTGCAAATCGGCAGTGTTATCGTCTCACTAGGGCTTCTTCAAAATATAATTTTCAGTCGCTGAAGAAAGCCTACGAAAAATACCAATGGCATACCTTGCATCTCATCAATAATAGCTTTCAGTCTATCTGACTCAGAGAAGTATTTTTCTTGTGCATCTTTGCATTTCTTCTTTGCCAACTCGCATTCTCTTTTCAAGGATTCCATCTCATTGATATCAGTGGAGCCAGCGGAAATCTGTATAAAACATAAATGCAAAATACAAGAGATAATTAACGAAATCCACAAGGTACTTTTGTGAACCAGTTGGCTTCAACTTTATGTCCTTGCTGATGACTTCATCGTGATTATCTTAAGTCAAATATACAAGAGAAGACACGTTCTTACTTCCCAAAGGGAAGGGTATGGCAGGAATTGAATTATGGTCATTCTATTTTCATTTATTACTCTAAGAGTATTCCCCGTGGCTGCGTGATGCAGTTAAATGCATGTGCTGATTGAAATAATGTGACTGCGTTTGTTGTGTCAGCCTACAGCTGACCATTGCTCACCACTAGAGTTCCCAGTGGCTCAGTGGTTAGAGCAACCGACTAGAGTACAGAAGGTCGCGGGTTCGAATCCCATCTGGAACTAGGAATTCTTTCCAGAGTTCTCTCCGCACATTCACTCTGTTTTCAGAACATCATCATCATCATCATCATCATCATCATCATCATCAACATCATACATGATTAAGGATCCGTTCTATAAGCTGCGAATTCTACATGTCTCTATAGCTGGCTCCTTTCTCAAAACAAAATTCTGGCGGAAAGGGTGAAGTGAACCGGTCAGGGTCGAGCTGTTTAATTTGCTTACCGTGGAAGCCTGGGCACTCTTTTTCATCTCAGCCAGTTCGTTTTGCAGCTGACATAACTCAGAGTCTTTCAAGGTAGTTTTTTCTTTAAGTTCGTTGATCTGGCGCTCAAATTCATCTTGTTCATCTATAATTGAACAAAGCACATTAATCTGGCAAGACACAGAATCAAATCGAAAGCCCCTTTTGATTTACTTCATAGTAATCATGTAACGTGCGAACATTCAAATAAAAGCTATTTAGCAACACTTGCCTGACTTTGTGCTGTGTATGCTATGCTGTACATGGTGGCTCTAAGTTTTATATCAGTGCATCAAGTCGTGTGAACATTCCATTAAAGATGTTTGCACAGTGCGCTGCTGTCATACTCTTTACTAAACTGAAATTGATGGCGCTACCTTTAATGTCACCATACCTTGCATCTCATCAATAATAGCTTTCAGTCTATCTGACTCAGAGAAGTATTTTTCTTGTGCATCTTTGCATTTCTTCTTTGCCAGCTCACATTCTTTCTTCAAGGATTCCATTTCAACAGATTTAGCGGAGTTCTGTAAGCAAAAATACGAAAATTGTTTGACAAAGCAAATAAAAGCTGTTGGTGATCACGTTCTTGTGGCCAAGTTTATTTTTATACAGAGTGCTTGATTGACTGCTTGTTTCTGACAGTTTGATTCGATTTGATTTGATTGTGTGACCTTGCATGTTCCATGAAGGCTAAAGTGCAGTCCACTCGTGGTATTGTTTGTCACACTGCAGAAGGTGGTTCTAACATGGGTCTCGACCAACTATTCAATCTCGGCTCAAACAAGAACAACGGTTATCCGAGAGTTGGAATCTCTCGCCCTCGTTTTCCTTTGCGTTTTCCTTTTGCGCTCTTCAAGAGTCGAGTGTGCTGAAACAAAAAGTCCTGAAGTTTAATAATAATAACAATCTTGTATTAGGAAGCTCCATCACTAAAAGTGGTTTACATAGAGGTCCTAACACTAGATATATATTATATAATGATACAATTAAAATCTATAAAATTAGAGCTAAAACCGGAATATATAAATAATTACAACATATACACTACAAGAATTAAAAAAAAAAAAAAAAGAGAGAGAGAGAGTATACTCTACTCAATATACGTGTTGATTGCTCCTTTTCTGAACTTGCATATTTTGCCCTTTAAAGCCTTTTTCTATCTAAGCCATAACTTCTTTCATTTGTGTTGATACGAGCTGTTCAAAGGGTACCTCACACAAGGAGTGACCTTGTATTTATTGGTTTGGAGAAAAATGTCGTTTACCTTGGGCAGGAAAGGGTAAACTGAACTCAAATACAAGAAATAAAATAAACATGGCCAAGCCGTTTGTTTTGCTTACCGCAACAACCTGGGCCGTCTTCTTCATCTCAGCGAGTTCGTTTTGCAGCCGACACAACTCAGCGTCTTTCACGGTAGCATTTTCTTTGAGCTCGGTTATCTGGCGCTCAAATTCATCTAGTTCGTCTATAATTAAGCAAAGCATAAGATTACCTGCAAATGCACTTTGACTGTTGCATCACAAGACTCTGTCTAGATGTCGATTCAAACGTAAGGCTTTCTGACAGAGAGTGGATACAATCTTACAGCATGAGGAATAACGCAAAAATTATAAAACAATACCTTCCTGGGTCAAATGCATTTTAGGTGAGAATTGAAGCAAACAAATTTGACGAATGTACATGAAGAGTCATGAGGGAAAAGCGCTTAAATCATACCTTGCATTTCATCAATAATAGCTTTCAGTCTGTCTGACTCTGAGAAGTATTTTTCTTGTGCATCTCTACATTTCTTCTTCGCCACTTCGCATTCTTTCCGCAAGGTTTCCATTTCAGTCATATTAACGGAGCTAGTAGATTTCTGCAAAAAATAAAAGATGAAAATACGATTAGGAAGTGTTTGAATAAGATTCAATTTTATGTATTCCGTTCCACTGATCTTAAGGGAGTTCGTGGAGTCAATTCTGTATCCCTTCTAGCAAACATTCCTGTCCATTCCCAGATGTAATTTAAGAACACTAAAGGGAAACATTTTTAGTTATACACGTTTTGCGTTTAAACCTAGAGACGTGTCAGCCGTGTAAAAGAAAACAAGCAGGCCAGTTGGCTTTTTTACAAAGCGGTACTAAGGTGGGTGTGTCAGAAACAGGAAACAAAATACCTGTTTTTCCAGTCTTTCCCTAGTGGTGTCCCGCTCGTGCTCGACTTCTGCCAGTTTGAGTTGGTAGTGTTCAAGGGTGCGTTCATAATCAGCAGCAGTTTGGGTTGCGGCCACGAGTTTATTTTCTAGTTCCTCGATTTTGTCATCCCTTTCTGAACAAAAATCTTCACTCTCTTTGACTTTCAAATCACTGATTTCACGTAGCTGTTCAAGAAGTTGCTGCTTCTCTTCCTCAAAGCGTTCAGAGCATCTTGCCATCTCTTCGTGCCAAGCTTTCTTTTCTTCTTCAAGAGCGATGGACTTCGTCTTGGCAAGACTTTCCCATTTGCTTTTCTCCTCCATCAGCCTTCCTATTTCACTTTCCAACTGCATGACACCCTCTTTGGCTATGTCCAGTTCATGGCGCAACTCTGTTTCAGAATTAACAACTGTTGCTATTTTTGTCTCCATGTCGGCTTTGCTGACGGCCCCCTTGCTTTCTTCAAGCACTCGACGCAGTTCCGCCTCCATGGCGTTCTTTTCGCTCACCGCAAAGTTAACCCTGTCTTCTAGCTCAAATACAAGCTTTTTCTCATTTAAAAGTGATTCACGAAGCTCGTCCATTTCTTCTTCTAATGCAGTCTTTTGTCCTTGAAAGGAAGTCTGTAATTCTCCAAGTTTTTCCTCAAGCAATCGTTTACCATCTACAGCTTCTCTGAGTCTGTTGTTAATATCTTCTACTTCGTTTGTTGTCTGCAACAGAGATGTTATTTTTTCTAAATTAGGTTGAAGGTGCGCTTTCAAACATTCTTCATTTAGGCCATCTGCTGAGTGATTGTTATTGAGTGCGTTACTATAAGCTTCCAAAATCTCTACTAATTCTTGTTTTTTAGCGGTTGCTTTATCGCAGTTATTTTTCGTGAACTCTAACTCGCTTTCAACTTCAAGAAGTTTTAGTTCCATATCTTGCAGCTCTCTCTCCAAACTTTGTGTTTTTGAGCCGAGTTCCTGACTTTGAATCTCGCTTTCTGCTTTTCTGCTCTCATTCATCGCAATCATTTCAGATTGTTGTTTCTTTATGATTGCTTTCAATTCCTCAATCTTAGCGACTGCTTCCTCTTGACCTGTTGTCGCTTCCTGAGCATTCTTGTTTGCGTGTTCTAGTTCATTCTGTAGTTCATTCAACCTCTCTTCCTTTTGCCGTAATTGTTCGGTCAATTCCATCTGCTTGATCTCGTTTTCCTGTAAGCTTGAGCGTACCTCGGTGATCTCAACGTCCTTCTCGTCCACAAGGAATGTCATATGCTCCAACTCTTCGTGTTTCACTCGAATGGTGGAGTTCAGCTCCTCGAGGACAGTTTCCTGGAAAATAAAGGGACCATGTCAGCTACTTTTAGCGTCACTATGAAAAGCCATACGACACATTCGCATTACCGAAAACCTACAATTAATAGTCCAGTAGTCCACATAGGAAAGCTTTTGGTTAGCGCTTTTAGGTTTTTATTTAACATTTTTGACTCAAGAATGTGTATGATAATATCCTGCAAGTAATAACGAAAAATGAAGGCGGGTTACTAACACATCAAACAATTACCATTAAGCCTTAATAAACAGAAATAACGACAAGGATAATTTGGAATGAGATTTGATGCTCATGCAAAATAAGAACTCGGTCCGAAAAAGGTCTGTCACTAAAGTAAACGAGGAACAATTTTTTTTAACGATAAAGTGATAATTCGAAATATGACTTATAGATGGAGTAGCCAATCCTTTGACGTTTCCTTTTATGTATTTTTTTTGTACATGAAAACTATTTTGTTGCTGTTGTTTGATCTCTGTTTTCAAATGAAAAAGCAGAGAACACAAGCGTGCGGACGGGAAGTATATCCCTTCCATCTTGCTCCTTCACCAAAATCTCCGAACAAACACAACCATGAATAGAGTGTAACCAAGCAGGGTTATTCCTTTCTTTAAGCGGCTAACGTACTTGTGTTTGCCGCTCCTGGCAGCGCTGCTTTTCAAGCTTCAGTTCCTCGTCTGTCTCCCATAGTTTCTGCTCCAGAGTGTCGATCTTATTCTCCTTCTTCTCAAGTGATGATCGATTCTTCTTGTTCTCTTCCGACAGTTTGTCGATGTGCGCTCGAAGCTGCGTTACTTCAATGGAGAACTCGTTTAATTTCTTGCTTTTCTCGTCCAACGCTTGTTTAGATTGCTGTACCTGAAAACAGGTTGTTTCACATTAACAATTCCTCAAACTCAGTCAGAGTTTCTAATATTTCCACTGGTTCACCGCACAGCGGATAACCAGCAAATAATTCCTGCTTTTTGTCTTAAAGATGCAATGCTAACAATGTTAAGTGCCATGATATAATAATAATAATAATAATAATAATAATAATAATAATAATAATAATAATAATAATAATAATAATAATAACACAAAAAAGGCAGCAACACACCGAAGTAGAAAGTTTAGCAGAGCAATTATTTTACTGGCGCTTGTTGGATATCAGGCGATAATAACATCATATCCAACGCACGCTCGTAGAATAAATGAGTAATACTGTTGACGGCGAGGCCGAGCTTGTTAATAACCTTCATTTATTGCCTTCAGCCGTCTCCCCACCCCCCCTTCCCACAAGGAAACTAGTCGGTTATAAAGTCTACACGTTTGTTGTCCTTAAGAATTTTTTTTTAACTCTATGTAGATGGACATCTTGACTACAGTTGTCACCTGCTAATGATACCCTCCAGGGTTAGGGTTACAAGAGTATTAGCAATGCAAAGCGTGGCCTCTAGCTCCTCAGAGATGAAACAGTAGACTCCCTCACATGAACCCTACTTAAATTTATTAAATCTGTACACCTTACAAAGGGTGTACAAAGGATGTAAATGAAGCCACAAACTGATCCTTACGGCGAAAACAAAAAACAGGCTAATTTGCGGAGAGAAAAACATACATGCTTTTGAGCCTTCAGTTCTTGGTTAAGTGGTACGGCACAGATTTTGATAATTTGGGTCTGAATTTCGGAATAGCCTTTTCCCATAGTGGTGCGAAATGGAGTAAAGAACACAAGAGTTCGGGTGGGAAGTAAAGAGGATTTTGCGAACAACGGCTTTCAAGTACGTGTGTTGTTGGTCGGAGGAACATCGCTAGATAAATAAATAGGGGCGCAAATTACCCCAACGCCCCCATTATCTCGATAAAAGATTGGCAAGAAATTCCGTGAGTGTCTTCACCCGCCTATATTAGCTGATCACACTGCTTCTACAATAAACTACAAAACAGCTACCTGCTGTTTCAAATTGACAAGCTCTTCTGACAAGGCACCATTCCGAATATCTGCCCCTCTAAGCTGCCGGTTTTCATTTTCCAGCTCCTTGACTCGTGCCTCGGCTTTCTCGCATTTTTGTTTTGTAAGATCCATGCTGAATTCCATTTGTTTTAACTTCTGCATGGCCTTGTTATCATCCATTTGCGTGACAGCGCGTGAGTTATGTGAGCTGTACAGGTTTTCCATGTCACGCATCTCCTGCTTTGTCTCTTCTACTTTCTTGTTGGCCACTTCAAGCCGATGCTCCAGAACGTCTTTCTCGCTTTTTAGAAGAGTGCAATGTGATTCCAGCTCAGAGACCTGCAAATGATAAGGTTATGGACGTGGTGTCGGATCTACACACTGCAGTCTATCACCCTTTAGTATAAAATCTACTAGCGTTCTATCACTAATGCTGTTCTCTGATTGGCTACGCTACCCACTATCTATTCTGTTATAGATAATGAGTAGAGTGTTTTCCGCGCGCGGTGTGACCTATTTATATCATTTTTCAATAAAAACATGTAGTGTCTGCTGTTAAGTTTTGAACGTCTAGTAGATTTAAACTAAAACAATTAGATTATTCGCTCTCGATTTCTATGCGTGATAGTTGATTCGGCCTTCGGCCTCATCAACTATCACACGATAGAAATCTCGAGCTCATAATCTAATTGTTGATTAAATAAATAATTCCATGGAATGGAGACGTATAATGAGCTCACAGCCAATGAGGTGCGCAGCTTCGAGTAGTTGAGTTTATGCAAAACTTGACCATCTATTTTGCGCAATTTCTCTATTTGTGGGATGCGAGGTCAGTGTTATCTTAGTAGGGAACCAGTCACAGCATGTGCTTACTCATATTCAGGGGCTGTGTAAATATAATTTTCTCGATGTTTGGAATAATCAATGCAAAATTGACCTGCAAAAGTTTTACAGGTAAAATTTACCTTTTTCTCGGCTTCGCGTAGGTCTTTTTCCAGCTCGTTTCGTTGTTGCGCCTGAACACAGATAGTTTCCCGCCTCTCCGCCTTCATCTTGTCAATCACTCGCTGTTGATCCATGCCGCGGTTTGTGTCTCTAAGTAGAGAATCCCTCAAGTGCAGCAACTCGTCTGCGAGGGAGCTATGTTCTTTCCTGTGGACACAGTTAGAGACCTTTCTCAAAAATGGCAGCCAGAGCTTTTATTGATGGACTCGATTAACAAGAAAAAGCAACACGAAATGTTACAGCTTACAGTTCTCTTGCGCGCCAATATATACTATACGGAAAAATATATGTCTAATATGCTAAACTGAAAAGTCAGTTTGTATGGGAAGTGATAGTATTTTCCCCCTATGCCCTCCCCCCTCCCCCCCCAGTACATCATTTTGTTACTTCTCATGGAGGTTTGGCCCGGAAACCTCACAAACAAATTTACTGTGACCTAACCTTAACTAAGGAATTCTTTTCTGTTTGGAAACAATTTTAATAAATGAAGAAAATCAATGGCTGTCAGTTTTGAATTAAGTCGACAAAAATTCTCGAGTCTCGAGTCTCCAAAAGGCAATTTCGATAGTGCAACTTTCACATGCTTTTTTTTTGCATGCGATTTTCCAAAGCCACTCTTACAGCCCAAACTGTATTTGTTTAGTTTATTGTTAATGGTTTAAAGTGTCCTTATTGTCGTTAGCTTTTTTATGTCAATGTAAGGAAAAATAAGTTGTTGATAGTACCAATGCTTACCTTAGGGTTTCATGAGCTCGTCTTTCTTCCGCCAGTTCCTTGCTAAGCTCTTCGCTTTCCTTCTTGGCCTTCTGTAATTCCATTCCAAACGGGAAACAACCCAGCCTTCCTTTTGCCTGGCAGTCCTGTGACTTGTATTCTTCTAATTCTTTTATAAGTTTCTGGCATTTCAAGCGCTCTTCTTCAAGTTGCTTTCCTGCAGCATTACATGCTTGTTTGGACGCAACCAACTGCTTTTCTAATCCATTACTTGCACCACAGTCATTTAACTTAAATTCCTCGAATTCTTTCACAATTTTTTCGTGCTTCTCCTGTTCCTCTTGAATTCGCAGTTCTGAATCCTTACATGCTTGCTCAGACTCAGCAAGTTGCTTTTCTAATTCGTCCACTTGTTTTCGCAGTTCGTCAGCTTCCAGTCGCAGTTTATGTGTCTCGTTATCTAAACCTTTGTTTGCGTTTTCGAGTTTCTCCAGGGAAGACTTTAAGACATTGCATTCTTCAGCGAATTCTTGAGCTCGATCTTTCTCTTGACATAGCTGAGACGCAAGGTTGTCAAGCTCGCTATGATCTTTATTTGCCAATTCGTGGCCAGTCTCTGCTGATGACTGTTCACTGGTCCCCTGACTTAGCTGATGTTGAAGTTCGTCGATCTGTAGAAAGCAGAGGCAGCAATTTGCAATGATAAAACAACCGACATAATTATGTCGTGAATGTTCTGATTACTGATGAGAGGCGAACTGCACAATTACGCAAGACCGCGTGTAAAACTAAATGACCTAGGTTTTCGGTTTCAGTTTTTAAGACAAAGGACAATGTTTTACATTTTTGTTTCTTTTGTCATTGATTTTTTGCTCGAAAACTACAGAATTGTAATTGCTAAATTGTTACAGCTTCAGATTACACGCCGTCATTATTAAATGCTGAATCTACCAAGCCTATTCGTCGTTATGTGGTTTATTCGTGTTTCTCGTTGGTCCACTGAGTGAAGACCTGGATTTTTCAACACAATTCAACCAAGTGCAACAATGAAATCGGCTGTTAGTTTCCTTAATTCTTTTAAGTGGGTCCGTAAAAACTAATGAGTTCGTATCACAGAACATTACGGTTTCTCCATCTTACTGTAAGTCACGTGCACGAGGGCTAATAAAGTTTGAAAAACCCGGATCTGTACATACAATGAAATCAGGTGTAAGTTGTTAAAAGGAGCAACTGAGGTGACGCCTTTGTCTATCAGTTTTAAGGAAATAACTAAGATCATTATAATTGAGACCTTTCATAGACGAGAACTTCTATCAAGAGAGCATGCGTGGAGCGAGAAAGGGTCGACTGTACCTTCACTGGCGAAAAATGTAGTTCGCATGCGCTGCGCAAAAAATCACGTGTCAGGTTTCCAGCGATGTAATTGGTTCAGAAGCGAAAATGCCCGCGAGAAAAGAATTAGAAAAAGGAGTGATGGCTGCCGTGTTATGGCGATAGCCAGATGGCTATTTTTCACGTCTGCGAGAAATCGAAACTAGATTTGTCCTCGTTATTAAGTGGATCATATTCTGTAGGCAATTTAGCATCCTGGGACAGTTCAACAAATGCTGCCAGTCGGTTTATTTTTCTGCAGTAGACGTTGGAAGAAGCTGCCTCGCGAGGAAAAATGGCACAGAAAAGGTCAGTGATTTGAACGTTTTTGTTTGGTGTAAGTTTCATGCCACCCGGTCCAAAAAGAAATTATAAAAGGGTAAGAAGTCGATTTCTGGGCTTTCTGTAGATATATGACTTGGCTTGGACCGGGTGGCAGGGAAGTGATAATTTCCTGATACGTGTAGACTGTTTTGGGTGAGTAATTCGTACCATGTCGAATATCATGGATGTTGTTCAGATAGTATCTTATTCCGGTATTTTAATGCAAGTTATGACTACGAGATGTAAACTTACTTTCTTTACTCGTTTATGTAGATTAAGCCTATGCATGACTTTCTGTAAGCATGGTTTGCAGAGTTACAATATTTTATTTGCCTTTTGTAATTTCCACAATCCCGTTTTGTATCATTTCAGGCTGATAAAAAATGTGTAGGTTGACAATGAATTTTCAACGTGTGGATTATTTTAATGTGTCTTAAGGTTTTTCACTCTCTGTTATAAAGATGTTTGTTGTTTATATGACGAGCAAGAACCAGATGGAAACATTTAAGCATCTAAGTGTAAATTTTTGAAAATTACACATTTTTAGCAAGTAGATTTTTCACTCTTTGTTATAAACATTGCTTGATGAACAAGAACCTTTTGGGGTATTTCTAGTTTCATATTTAAATTTTTTTTGGTTTTGTTTTTAGTTGTCAGTCAATTATTTATCTGTTGCTGTAGTGTACCCCAAGGGAATATATTTTATTTTCATTCTGAAACATTTTTGTACCCCCATCCCTTTTTGCTTGGGGCACCTCCCCTGTTTATCCTGAGTAAACATTACCTCTTTTTGTATTAATATATTATATTGTAAAGTTTAACTTTTTTTCCTTTTTCTATTTGTAATAAAGCTTGTTGTTGTTTAGTACATAAAAATATACTGTTCTTACAGTTATTATAGTCATGGACAAAAATTACAATATTATTGGCCCAAAATTGGCAGTCACGAGAGTCACTAATACTAGAAAAATGATGCTTGTCATAGACACAGGCACATTGGGAATCAAACTTGGCTTAAATTTTCGTAAAAATAATTTTCATAACCCCTGCTTTACCTTTAGGTGTTGTCTTTGCCCCAGAAATGCTGGATGCAGTGTTAACATAATCCTTGTCCAAAATGATAGTGGTACTAAATGCTTTCAAAATGTAACATGTTTCAGATCTTACCACCTCACACCCTCCTTTGATAATCAGAATAAAAAAATGCTTACTTGCCTTTGTTTTCAAGCGTTGTCATTTGCACA
>CAXIQD010000233.1:0-12000 GCA_964030785.1 Siderastrea siderea | reverse complement strand
TCTCGTTCCCGAGTTCTGTTTTGCTTTAATATTTACACCTAGAGATGAGAAATCGTTGCATTTCTTGCTATGTCTCCAGCGCTTCGGTGCCATCAAATAGATTTTCTAGCGTGTGAATTATTCGTTCTACCTCCTTTTTTTCTTGATAGTATTCTCTAAGTCAATATTCATCGGCAAGCGCCTTGTCTATGTAAGAATCTTCTGGTTCTGAATAGCTTCTTTCTCGATCTCGAGTTCTGTTTCGCTTTCAACTTCAGAGGTTGGCGATTCGCATTCTATGAACTCTAAAAGCTCCAAATCACTGCCCAGATTACTTGTAACATTAGCAGTTTCACATAATTTCGTGCTTAATTTGGCAGTTGCGGAATAAAGAAAAACAAAATGTATTAGATCTCCGCAATGCAGCCCAGGTAGCTTGTTTTCCCATCGACTCCGTTCCTGGTATGACGTCACAACGTGACTATGCCCAGGTCTCCCTTTGCGCGGTTTTTGACATGACCGGAAGTAAAATTTCACGTTTTTAAACGGCAAAAGCGCGGGGAAGGAAAATCGAAATCGAAAAATAATTTTTGATATTCATATCAGGATGTCACTTAGATTCGATCAGGCAAATAAAAAAAAATCTGTCATATGCACTTTAATTGGGTATGGACCTACGCATAAAAAAAATAATTCAGAAGCCCGCGCGGGAACATGAACCGAAAGGGCTTTGATTCAAAAGGTATGTCTTACCTCTTTTAAACGTTCGCGATGAAGTTGTCTAGCGCGTAAGTCTAAAATGTACTCCTGGATTTCAGGTGGGAGCCAATCCCAGCGTGTTTCTTCTTCTTCAACCCTCGATGTCTGCATGACGGGTCGCAAAAAATCCGGAACTTCAATGTACCACGGACAAGTCAACTGCCGGTAAATCGGAATCGCTGATCAGACCCACTCTTTCATATACAAACAGGGAACCAATCAGAAATCTGTCTGACAAAAAACATGTCTAAACATATTTCGTGACTGAAAATTGCGTGCTCCATTGTTAATATTCTCAGTAAACGTGACTGAACTGTGGTGTTGCATTGTTAACATTCTCAGAAAAAAAACACGACTCATTCTGCATAAGTTGGCGTCGCTTGCATCCCTCCGGGATTTGAGCAAGTTCGGGCACCTGACAATTGCGTGCTCCATTGTTAAGATTCTCAGTAAACGTGGCTCACAAAAAAAAACCGACAAGCAGTACAAGTATTCATTTCTCATCTTACAGTTGAACGGGTTGACATCTCTTCGTCTTCGTCTCTTTTTTAAAAAAAACGATGGCTAAGCGTCAGAGTCGCCGCTTACAAGGCTTGCCCGCCGAAATAGAAACCACCAGCTTTCGCTGTTTTTGCCTAGAGGAAGGGGACGTCTGTGAAACCAGTGCAATGCAACTACCCTGTTGCCGTCAATTTCTTCATCGAAGATGTTACCTACGATGGGGCTTTACCTCGGTGTAAGAACCTGTGAAACTCACGGATGACGTAAAACAAAGGAAACAAAAACATTTTAAACAATACCGTACAGCAAAACAAAAGCTAACAAACAAAGAAAATCTTGTCAGGTTCTTACACCGAGGTAAACCCTACGATGGCGACAAACCAATCACCCTACCTACCCGATGTGTCGAGACCGACAACATCAACCGCTTGTGCCACCACGACCACCACAACCTGTGGAAATAAATCAAGACATCATCGCTCGTTTGAGAACCCTTCTTGACGCGCCAGATTTAGAACAGCAATTACGACAGGTAAGGTATTTTTTTTTATTCTCGCTTTCTCTCTCTCTCCCATACCTTTTCTCATAGGTGTCTCTTTCTTGGTTTTCAGATCACTTCTCCACGACCATGTAGTTTACCCTTGGCCGTTTTTTACATTCTGCTTTTAATCAATGCTCTGGAAAACTCTGTGGGTCACACCGATTTGTTTCTACGTTTTACCGTGCGTGCCTCAGGAACACGCGAGCGTTTCGTTCATACCACGTCGCAAGTCTTTCGTTTTTTATTAGGTCGTAGTGCATTCAGATTTCAATTGCTCCTTGATTCATGGTATCCATCCAATGCTCGTTCGTTTATCATTGGACAATGTGTTATCGAAATGGGTTCAAACATGACGAGTTGGTGTCTCCATTGTCAGCGACCGGTCACTACACGCATGGACTTATCTTCAACACCTCATCGCTTTTACTCATAGACTTTTCCTTTTCCTTTTTTTTTATTTCAGTTCCCTTTTCATCTGAACACTGACCACATCCGCCACCTACTTGAACAAATCCTTGATTTTCTGGACGATGGATGGTGGGATGATCCAGTCCCCTTTCATTTGCTTCACATTACACTTCATGTCAATGTATTGACGACAATCACTTCTAGTCAATTTGACATCCAACAAGATTTTAGACACCTTCTAAGTTTTTTGATACCTACTTTAGAGATTGAATTTGAGGTGGTGATTCAACAATGGTTACGGGCTTCACGTCGTCTGGTTGGGGGAAAATTATTGGATTTACTATATGTTCAACTCAATCGAACTTCGTTTTTTCCACTAGATTATCTACCCTTTCGTCCCCGATCGGGTTCAACGTTTATTAGCGCTCCTCTTGGTTGGACTCCCAGCGCTACGCTCGGCTCACCTACGATTGGTGATACGTTGCCGTCCTCAGGATCAGGAGCGTGCCGAGGAGGAAATCGTTCGCATCCTTCACCACTTTTTCCCCGATCGACTCATTCCCGTCATGATCATACAGTTTAACAGTTCGCAGACCTACATTCCACCGTTTCCCTACGAGATGGAACTGCAATATTACAACACTACTTTGAACTTGAACACCTTAGAAGATTTGCAGATCGAAAGGTGGACTTTGTCATTTTTTATTTCATGTCATTTTTTTTAGCATATTCCATGTAATTTTTTAGCTTTTTTTTTCAATAAAACAAACAGAATCAAACTTTGTTGTTGTTATTGAATAGGAAAGCGGTGGGTTGCCCAGATGGCCGAGTGGTTAAGGCGTTGGACTTAAGGTCCAATGGACAGATTGTCCGCGTGGGTTCGAACCCCTCTCCCGGTACTATTTTTTTCTTTTTTGAGTGAGGAAGGATGAACTCGTTTGATTCCGAAGGGCCCTGTAGTCTAATGGTAAGGCATCTGACTCCAGATCAGAAGATTCCGGGTTCGAGTCCTGGTAGGGTCATTTGGGCGTCTGGGATTTGGAAGTTTGTACATTCCTTGCCGTCCAAATTTTCTTTTTCCTTTTTTTACAAAAAGTCGATATACGCACGCGCAAGAGACATCCCACACAAATATTTAACGAACGCATTGCCTATGGGGTATAGGGCGATCTGGTAGCTCGAATTCGGCGGATAGGACAACCTAGTAACTCGAATTCAGTGGGCGATCTAGTAGCTCTTCTTTTGGGTGGGTGTGAACCTACTAGCAGGTCCAATTGAAAAAAATGGGTTGCTAAGGGTTAGGGTTGTTAGGCTTCTCAATTCATATCGTCGCTAAGCCACTTGGGTTAGGGTTACCTCATTTGCATAACAAGCTTTGTACATTTCCAGACTGGGTTGCTAAGAGGTTAGGGTTACCTCATTTGCATAACAATGTGTCCCTTGCGGGCCGAGAGTACTACTCGTTTTTGTTTTAGTAAGCACGCCCAAGCCTTTAAACACAAAACTGACGGTGTTTTGTTTTACTGAATTACCAGCCTTTGTGTTCCGTGGGTATCCAAACAAACTGGACTATATCACTCAGGAGATGATGTGCTTACAAAGTGTGTGAGGCTTTTTCGATATTTCTATTGGTTCATGAGAAAATCCACTTTGAAGTTGAACAATAGAGAATTTTTCGGATCACATGTCGGGACGCCACAAGAAAAGTATTTCGAATTTCGTTAAAGCCTCACACACTTTGGTTCGATAATATCTCACGAACATGGTGGCCAAGTTTCGTTTAAATTCGATAAATCTACATACCCTATTAATTAATTTGAACAGAGGTAACTCGCGCAAAAACAAACCTCGAGTTTTCGGCCTCCAAAGAAATTCACAGTTTTCGTACCTCATTTAAGCGGGTGTCAATGTGGTCATGCCGTCGACCAAAGAAATGCCAGATAGAACCTCTTGGCGAGTCTTGTGACAAACAAGACTTGAAATTCCCAGGAAATGTCATTTCGTGATTTGGCAACTTTATGAAGGATTATTTATTTATGTTGGGAAAATCGAAGCTAGCAGCGAAAACAATCTTCGGTTAATTGAATCAGCAGAAAAAAGGCTAAATGAGGGAAATAGCAAGGAAAGACTAGTGAGAGCGAGAACGGAATTGACACGAAGCACGCGTTGACTGCGTTGAATTGTTTGCCGCGATAAATAGACACGAGTATGAACCTTTTCTGTACACGCCTTCCCTCTACTTGCGAAGATTCTTTTTGTAATTCTTTTTTTCGACAAATGAAACTAAAATGCTTTCTCTAACTAAAGAGCAAAAAAACAAAATTCTGACAATTTTGACCAGATTTTGTTAACAATAACCTTAATTCCAACCAAATGAGACATTCAGTCACTAAGAATGTACATATTTGCTTTTTTTTTTTTACAGCAGGCGATTTTTGATTTTTGGAACTGGCTCAAGTAAACAAAATGGCGGGTGAGATCTTCGGCGTGGATTTCAAACTTGCGCGGGGCACTGGCGTACAATCGTAGTCGGAACCTTTTAACTGGCGTACAGATGAATTATTTTAGATATGAATGATAAAGGGCCTTGGCGTAGACTGGCGTAGACCTATAAAAAAAATGGCGTGCTATCTTCTGCGTGGCGTGTACACGGAATGCACCCTGGCACTGTCGAGTTACAGAGTTCCAAACGCTGCAATGCTTACTCGATTTGGCCTATTTCAGAGAGAAGTAAAACCTACAATTCGGGTAAACTTTTTTCTCTTTTTCTTTTGACGATCCGAGTCGATCCGAGTTGATCCGAGCTGATCCGACCCGGACTGGTCCGAGTTGATCCGGTCCGATCCGGTCCAAGTTGATCCGGTCCGAATTTTGTACCTGCCTAGTCGCAACGCGTGGTTCGGCTAACTTTTTTGAGTAAACAAATGATTAAGATTCGTTGCCGCTAAGGATGAGATCTGTAGAGTGTACACAATACAGCGGAGTCGACAGTTGGTAAATTAAAACAGACTTACAGTGAAACCTCGATTTAACGAACCTCTATATAACGAAGTCCTCGGTAGAACGAACGATATTCTTCAGACCGGCCAAAGTTACAGTAAAATGTATGGAACAGAAACTCGATATAACAAAATCCTCGTTATAACGAACACATTTTGGAAGCCCAAACGTAAAACGTACCCCGATATAACGAATTATAGTTAACACATGACAAAAGATGAATGTAGAACAGACCAACATTGATAAAAAAATACTTCAGTCCTCTAACAAAAGAACAACTTCAAAGACATATGTCCATATTTATGTCGATATTAGACATTAAAGCACAAAGTATTATTTTGAAAGTCGTTCAGATCAGTAATGCTGGCTAGTACAACATAACAGCGCGAAAAAAATAATAACTATACTTCGATATAACGAACATTTCCGTCGGTTGTTTTTTTCACAAATTCGTTATATCGAGGTTTTCGATATAACGAACCCTCGATATAACGAACAAATTTCCCCAGTCCCTTGGCACTTCGTTAAATTGAGGATTCACTGTATTTGCCTTCACTTGATTTCATACATAAAATTTGTTCGAGAGCCGTTGTCTAAAAGATAGTCATCCATTCTTCTGAATTAATCGTTTGATTGTTCAACTCTCTTCCAAGTGGCCGGGCATATAGTAGTTGCAATGAAAAATAACTTCCGAAACTACAAATCTCGGCATATATAAATTGCGGCATATAAAAATGCCATCTTGTTCATGTAAGAACCATTAATATGGGTTTACCCGAGCTAAGTGGTTATTTGACACGTTAATAAAGTTTCTATTCTATATTCTATTCTATATATTGAGGCAGCCCATGTGTGCTTGGAATACGTGTATATGTTGTGGTTAAATTTTATCCTTGGTTAAAATTTTCTTTTCCTCTGTTTTTCCTGGGTATGGTAATGTATAATAATGAAATTCACCCAAAGGAAAAATAAAATCTATATTATATAAAATTGAGCCACAACATGTACATATACATCCGTATCAAAACCGTTCACCTTCACATCTTATATTACATATTGTGCTTTATTAAAAAAAAGGCTTTTGTAACGGCATGGATCCTACTGTATGTCGATCAACTGCTGCTTTTGTTTTTTATGCAGTGGCCCTTAGGCATGAAACTTTGTTTTCCAAATGAGAACATTACCTTTATGTTTTTGTGATTCTATTTTATAAATATATTTTTCTTTAGATTAAATAAGTAATGGCATGTATTCTTATGGAAATACCGCAAAAAATTGTTGTTGTTGTTGGCTTTTAAATTTGCAGGGTCGTAAAGGTCTTGGATCAATCTACGTGTTTTCTGCAGGCAACGGTGGATTTTACAAAGACAGCTGTGCTTTCAGTGGCTATGTTAACAGTATATACACAATAGCTATAACAGGACTGAATAGTGATGGTTCAATTCCAGGATACAGCGAGCCGTGTGCTGGACTCATGGCGGTAGCATACAGCAGGGACTCCATTGGTGATCAAAGCAAAGTGGTAGGTCAATAAAGAATTAGTACACTACCTTATTATAGGAAATTAACGCTTGTGTAAATTAAGGTATTTGAAATTAACGCGAATCGAGGGAAAAATTACTTCCCAATTAAGGAGATTAACGCGAAAGAGGGGTAACATTTCAAAATGAAGGAAATTAACGATCGTGTCTAAAAGTACACACTAGTAACCACGAATGACCACGAATGACCACGAATGACCACGAGTGACCACGAGGGACCAAGAGTAGACCACGAGTGACTACGAGTGACCACGAGTGAGAATGCATCAAAATATTTAGCTGATGTCATGATGACGTCATCATTACACCATTTTACCAAATAATCACTATTTCACGGCAAACTGACCGTTTCGTGAGACTTTAATGCCTGGATTCGACATTTCCGCCATTTCTGACTGGATCGGGGAGGGGCTAGGAAACGGACAGGGAGGGGGATGGAGGATACAAACTTCCCGTCACCCGCACCCTTTTATCTCGGTTCCCGCCACTTTTCTTAACTTTTTGTTCCCACCCTTTTTTCCGCCTCCCGTACACCTCCCTCCCTCTTTTCTACCCGGAGTCCCAAATTCTAACTATTAAACGAATTCTGTCATAATACAGGGGAAATTGGACTCTCACATATCAAACAGAATCATAAGGCATTAAAGATTGTTGAAACTGTCATTCACTACCCGTCAATTCTGTGCTTTTCTCCAGGCTTAAATCACGTACTTTCACAAAAAACCCTTTTTGTTAATTTTTATGTTTGTCATTTTCACTTTCTTTCCCTTTTTCGCCCTTGGTCACTGGTATTCTTCTAAGGGGGGGAGGGTAGGGAGGGAGGTAGACAGAATTTGGGACTCCGGGTAGAAAAGAGGGAGGGAGGTGTACGGGAGGCGGAAAAAAGCGCGGGAAGAAAAAGTTAAGAAAAGTGGCGGGAACCGAGATTAAAGGGTGCAGTTTGTACCCCCATCCCCCATTCCTGTCCGTCCCCTAGCTCCTCCCCCCCATTCAGTCAGAAATGGCGGAAATGTCGAATCCAGGTATTAAGGTCTCAAGAAACGGTCAGTTAGCCGTAAAATAGTGATTATTTGATAAAATGATGTAATGATGACGTCATCATGACATCAGCTAAATATTTTGATGCATTCACAACTCGTGGTCACTCGTAGTCACTCGTGGTCATTCGTGGTCACTCGTGGTCTACTCGTGGTCACTCGTGGTCACTCGTGGTCACTTGTGGTCTACTCGTGGTCACCCGGGGTCTACTCGTGGTCACTCGTGGTCACTCGTGGTCATTCGTGGTCACTCGTGTGTACTTTTAGACACGATCGAAATTAACGCGACGTACACAAAGAAAAACACTTGTTGAGACAACAGGAGCAAGTTTATTTCAACACTAGGCGTAATATATAAATTTAGCCAAGCCTAAAAGCGGAGCCGCGAAGGAATAAACTGGTGTTCGTTTCTCAAAAATAGTCCTGAAACTTTTCGGTCTGAAATATATTTCGGGGCTTTTTTTGTCTCGTTCGCTTTCGAAAAGGGTTTCTCAAAAAGCCTGAAAGTGTTCCGAATTGTCCTCCAATATTTTGGGGATCTGTTCTGTAAAACCAAGCTCGAAAGGTCATTCTAGAGGCTGAGCACAGCTTGATTATTTTACTCACGAGCCGTCTTGCTTGGTGTTTGCAATGTTTCTATATCCTGTCATTAACTGTCAAGGCTTGTCAAATCTCCTTGGATTATTGGCTGTTCGCTTGAATGAACTTGAAACGGCGCTCATTTACAAAAACAAAATAAAAATTATTCGAGTATTTAAATGGGTTATCTTCATCGCTTCGGATGTTAACAAATAACATGAACTGCTACTAAATAAAAATATAGTCTGGTCAAAAATTTATACTGACATTTCACCGGCATTTTACTGGGACTACCCGAAAGAAAGGATCTTGGGAGCTTCGAAGCACTTGTAATAAACTTATTGAAGAAATGTCGCGTAGGTTTTAGCAGCCGCGAAAAAATTCAAGCACTTTGAGGAACACACATTACTTACCGGATAAAATAGCTTTAAACTCAAAACTGCTTCGCTTATAGTTACTTAAGTAACCCTTATATTTCGTTCTTTAACTTGAGACCATCGAGATTGAAAACAAACAAACACCGTCCAAACATTCTTAACTCTGTGACATAAGTTTTGCGGCTGCAAATTGTCTGAAATTCGAGCGCTTTTAAAAATGCACAGAACTGTTTTTGGAAGCTTTTCGGATATAATAGGTTTAAACCGACAATTGCTTCGCTTATAGTTTTTCAAATAACTGTTATATTTCGTTCTCTAACTAGTTTTAGCATAAGTTTTGCGGATGCAAAGTAAGCCTATATAAAGTTAGGCGCTTTGAGGAACGCACAAAACAGTTTTCGGAAGCTTTTGGGATAAAATAGCTGTAAACCGACAACTGCTTCACTTAAAAGATTATTACTATTGAAAACGTCTAGGACAAGAGAAATCATTTTTGAAAAAAGTTTATTCGAAAACCTGTAAGTTTATACTTAAATGCAATTCGCGTTACCCTTCCAAAATCGTAGGTCGGTCCACGCAAGTGAAATCGGCTGCGCATGGCAAAATATTCAAGAATCTGTCACAAATCTGAGCGCGTTTTCTAATAATTTTTTAAAGTCAAAAGTAAATGACCATTTCAAAATGTAATTTCTTTCATCGTAATACTCGAAATCATGTACCTTAGACCCTTTAAAAACTTCACTTACTCAGTTGTGTTTCAGAACAGGGCAAACTCTCCGCCGTGAAGAAAACAAAGCGATGAAGTCCTTTGAATGCAGCTTTCGTAACTTGAACTTTTCGCCTTCTACCAGTATTCTTTTGAACTTTTTCTTTCCATTTATAGATATTACATGTTTTTTTTTTGCCAAGTATAAAACTTCAGTACTCTCGAGCAATCGTTAAATGCTAAAGAAGCTGAAGCTTTTAAAGAAACCTCTTTTTCAAAAGCGACGATGGTCATGCGATTTCCCGCCAAGAAAAACGCTGGTTGCCCAAAAGCACGGCGCGATTTTCCGCCAAAAAAAGATGGCATTCTCTACCTCCGTCGGGTTGTATTGGGACTTCCCTCCCCCTCCCACAGAGTCTGTGCGGACGGACGGACGTACGGACGTACGGACGGACGGTCACGTGACTATTACGTCAGAACCAAAATTGCTTGGATTGATAGTTTACCAAATTTCCTTAGCAATGGAGCTCCGCTGGCGGGCTTTGCCCGCAGGCTCCGTTATAATCCGAGACGGAAACAATGTTCGTGATACTAAACCCAAACGTATGGGTTAAGCGAAGGAATCTGACCGCTTCGAGTGTCCACCCTGATGAAATAATGCTTTTTCCTAGGAGTTAAGAACGTGTGGACTGTATCGAGAAATTGGGGCCAAAATAATGGTAATTTAGATCACGGAAATTAACGTTCCACTTTATTAACAGCGCGGAAATTAACGTTAACAAAAATTAACGCGACTTAAATTAAAATTTCCTATAATAAGGTATATCTTTTTTAAATCATGCTGAAAAATACCAGCATTTGAAGACTAATAATATGTCATAATAGTATGTCTTTATTTCTCAGATAAATATATGTTGTTTGCCGGCTGGGAGGTCCGTATAGTGAAAAAGTGTGACCGAGGTCTTGAAAATGCTGCCCAAGACCGCATACCTCTAAAAGATAACAGAACAAAACTTACAATTGTATGCACTTTTTAAAGAGACAATTCAACTGTGTATCCCAAGCTAGTATAAACTCAGTCGTGTTCTACTGGAAAGAAGACAGTTATTTACCATTTTTGGCTTACAATCGTGAATAACCGTCCTTTAAAAGGGCAACGGGTGCTGTGTTTTATCAGCGTTCTAAACAACAAAGAGATCCAAACAGATTTGCGGAATTCCAGGATAACACGACTGAGTTCAGTTATACTAACTTAGGATAGACAGTTGAACTGCAGTTGTAGTTTTTGTGGAGACGAGATCTGTACTTAACTGATTTTAAAGATTTTTATGATAAGCCCCATCCAGCGTTTTTCCAAATTCTAACCTTAGCCTGGTCACATGGTGATCACTCGTTTAGGGGCATTTAACATTTACCAAAGATCAAAGATTAAACCAGAGATCAATAGTGATGACATCATCTAACTTACAGATTACTGCTGATAAAAACAAGGATTGTTCAGAAAGCTTTGGCGCTAGTTCTGCTGCTGCAGCAATGGCTTCGGGACTCATAGCCTTGACACTGAGTGCAAAGTAAGTTACCTGTTACGACGTTACTCATTACTTATGGATTTTAAAGCTTTTCCTATCATTGTTACTTTCGGAGGGTCGTTACTTTCGTGATTTGCTAACAACAGCAGATGAACAGCTTCTATTAAATTATATTTATGTGGGCTTTTTGCAGTGCTGTTTTGATGTTAGTGTTTTGGTTGGTAGAACCTTTGCTTTATCTAGCATGCCTGTTGAATGCTAAATTAATTGTTCCCGACGTCTATTTGAAGATGGCTCCAGGAAAAACAGTCGAGTAAGTTACCTTCGCTGCGCGTCGACTAAATGTTTGACAATGACAAACAATGACAAATCAGGGAAACTTGACCAAAGGTCAAGCTGGGAGTAAAATTTTCCTTCTAAGTTATTCGGTTCATTTAATTTCAGTCCAAATCTTTCTTGGCGAGATGTCCAACACATCATTGTACGGACTGCCAGGCCAGATCCTGTTAAAATCAGCAACTGGGTCACAAACAAGGCTGGTTTAAAAGGTATGTAAGCTTATATCACTGCTTGTAATGTAAGTTCAAAATAGTTATATTTTGTAAAGGTCCACATCAACCTTGGACTGTCTTTTAACAACCTTTTCAAACAAAGTTGTTGTTGTAGTTGTTGTTGTTGTTGCCAGGTTATTAGTAATTAGTTATAAAGAAAAAATGTATTCTGATAAGGAATTTTGACTTCTTGTCATAAAATGTGTTGCTGCTGTTGCTGCATGTGAACAGGCTCTCCGGTCGAGGTGCCCTTCTCGGCTCGCTTCACTCGCCGATTGGGAGCCTGCTCGCTCATTATTAAAGTGCCTCTATGATCAATTTGTTTATTTTCACTTTTAATTACAATTTCCTGTACAGTTAGACTTTCTTACTGATCTTGCCTTATAATTTTTAGCCCAAAAGTCACATTGTTTTAATTTTTAGGCGATAACTATCGCCTTATGTCATGGGGCGGTCGGCGGAAACTGTACTTCTGTTGTGCTCGATCGACCG
>CAXIQD010000232.1:0-16000 GCA_964030785.1 Siderastrea siderea | reverse complement strand
TTAACAATCAAACAGTTGTTTCCTTTCTGTTTGTTTGTTTGTTTGTTTTATTCTGCTGTTGTTGTTGTTGTTGTTTTCTACTCACGTGGAAGGTGGGTCCCCTGCTTTGCCTTTGTCCTTTTTCTCTTTCTTTTGACCTTTTTTGCTTTTCTTATTCCCCGTCATGTCCTGCTGTTGCGTATCACTCTTTTTATACCAAGTCCCAGTCTCCTTTCCATCCACCTGGCAAAATAACAAGATAATGAACAACAAATAAAACGTTTGACCTTCAACAGAGTACCTATAAGATGCAAGTTAGTTCAAGTACTAAACAGTGATCGTTTTACTAATTCCGGTACCTCATTAAAACAAGAAATGTGCTGCAGCACAATTTCAACACAAATCGATAACTAGTTCCTTTTTGCATACGCCTGAAAAGCATACTTCCGTAAACATAAAAAAATGTTCTTGCTGCCGCTGTTGTTATTATTGTTGTTGTTTCGTAATGTTTCATGTTGTGTATCCATTTTCCACGTTCAAAGTTTACCGTTACCTCTTTGATTTTCCCGCCACTGTCGTCACTTAAAGGATGGCGTGACACAGTTTCAGTTTTCCTTCCGGTTCCCGATGAGGAAGGTATAGTCGATTGCTGATTTCTTTTGTAGGCAGTCTGCTGTCTAGTAACAGGCCCACTTGGTTCTGTAGCTGAACTCTACAAGGACATCAATATATGATATTGAACGAACTACAACCTTTTCTTCAGTCGTACATTAATTTTCGATTTACTATCAAAAGCAACAATGCCTTTGCTCTGATGTTACATTTTCTGGCTAAAGCAACGTTCCCTGACTGACCAATCAATGCAGAAGTGTTATTTTTTTTTAAACCAAAACCCATTCTTTTACTTGCGTTTTCTGCCCGGCCCTGATTCCCAATTGCAAGTCTTTGCTTCCATTTCTGATTCTATGGTTGGTTTCCTTATTTTGCGTTCATCTGGTGACTGGATTACAAAACCACTGTAGAACTACTCTAAAACTACGTAAAAAATAGAGTTCCTCTGTCGAAGGCACTATCGCGTGATAGGTTACCCGAGGAAATTTTGATGTTTACAACAAATATTAGGTTCGAGGGCTTCTATGAAGTTTGAACATCAAATTTCCGGTGAACCTATCACACATAGGGCCTGAGACAGAAGAACTGTATTGCTTTTATTGTACAACGCTAAATTTTCAGCGAAAAAATGCTGACAATTGCAACGCGATTATTCTGTCATGAAAAATGTAGCGGGAAAGCCTCCAAGGTGATTGACGTGTACATGGAAGCCATTTCAATGCACGTTCTTCATTTTTAATCATTTACACTGGAAATGGTTAAAAAGCTATCAACTTTTTCGCCGAAAATTGCCAAAAACGGGCACTATGCGCTGTTAGGCACCCGTCACCCGATCGATTTCGATCAAGGAGCACGCCAATATTTATCGTTGTACTATAATTATGATTAATATTAAATTATTTCCGTGCTTTTCAAAAAGTAAGGAAAATCAAACGGGAAAACAACCCAACACCATTCTGAGTGGAGATCAAACAGCATCAACGGAAGTTTCCGCTCAGCAGCTTTAAACAGTTTTGAATGCTCAAACTTTTGTCTTCCCTAAGTGTTGTTCATGAGTTTTCACTATTTTATTTAGAGGCTTTAAATATGCTGGAAGTAAAATTCATTTTTTTTATCCAAACTGAAAATTTAACTAAATCAGTCACCAATAGCGTAATTTTGTAAGACTTTACCCGATATTGCGCAGGATTTACCATTTTATTTCTCTAAAGTCTTAAACAGCGTTTATTATCTTTTCTCGCTGTCTTCATCGTCGCTTTGTATTGACCGCAGGAGTCCAACGAGCCGAGGTATCTAAAAAACAGAGAAAATAGGAAGGAGTGGGCCTCCGTATGACTTACTTGAGATGTTCTGCTGTCCCCTTTATCAGACACTGAACCTTGAAAACCACGAGTTTCGAGTTGTTTCTGTTGGAGCTCGGACGATGATGAGTTGGCAACTACAGTAGCTCCACTACTGAGGGTACGAGAGGCTGCTGAATCACAGGAAGAACCTTGTTTATTTTCAACCACAATATTTTCATCTACCTTCGGTTGCTGATCATTGGATGTTTCCTGTCGATTGTCTGACGGTTTCTTCAACGTTGCATCTTCTCGAATTGTATCTGTATACTGCATCTCAGAAGTATTCGGGCCGCTTTCCTCAAGATTAACAGGGCCTCTCACTTCTTGACATGAGTTTTCCGCTTTGGCAGTACCGCTAGAAGTGGCAACAATGGAGTCACTTGCTTCATCACCCTCGCCATGTCCCTCCTCGGTATTCGGCGCTCCCTGTCCTTCCAATGCGTCTGCCTGATTTCCACTGGTTCCACTGCGTGCATCTGGCTCCTCTTGGTCTGCTGCACTTATAGCACTTACTCCTCCATCCTGACCTTGAGAGGAATTGCCAGTAGGAGTACCTTTGGAGCGTTGATCACTTTCCATTGGCCTAGCTTTTTCTTCGATTGTTTCGTTGTGGCCATGCTCGGTGTCAGGCTGAAGTGTAGTTCCAGAAACATGACTGGTGGAGAATTGTTCATCCTGTCTTTCTGCGGTGGCAACTTCCTGTTGCTGGTTTTCACCTTAATTTGAACAAGATACAAGCATCCCATTACATCTAAAATGTTTTAGCACTAATATAACCATCATCTTTACGCTATCACACCCGTCCCACTCCAAAAATCTCAATCCAATACGTTTTCCAGATTCACGTTCACGTAATTCCGCTAAAGATAAACGGTACGATGTACACACAAACTAAAATCATGTGGTAAAGTAAGGGGAAAATTAAGACGATTTCCGCTCAACGTTCGAGCAGTAAGTGCAAAAATTAAGTTACCAAAAAAATACTTGCAGCACTGTCACATTTTGAGAACAGATAAGAAGAACTTGTCGTTACTTTTGCTCCCAAGCTGACCCCGCGAGAGAAAATTGGATTTGAAGTTATCCATATTTCAATTAAAAAGACGCTTCATGCCAGTTCAAAACAAAATGGCGCCCGTTTTAGCATACTTTTACGAGATTTGAAATTAATTTTCTTGAGAATGCTTGAGAATTTCATCGCGGGGTCACTTGGGCAAGTGAACTAGAGTGAGATGTTTCAAATAGCATTTAAAATGTTACCGTGCTATGAGTAGTTTTTTAGTAAATATTTTTTGCACTTATTGCTAGAACGTTGAGCGGAATCCGTCTTAAGCCCCAAATTGTAAGATACGAACGAGGTTTACTGTAACACTTCTCAGCCTAACTGAGAGGAGTGACAGTATAAGAAGATGGCTGTTTTTGTTAAGGTGATTCCCTGGAAAAAGAATCTGTCATAGATTTGTAATGAAACTTGGCACAAATATTCAACAGGTCACGTAGGCTCTAAAATTGTAATAAAAGTGGGTTAATACAGTGTTTAAACGCATTTTCAGGTAATAACCGCGCGAAGCCAGTGTGCTCAATATTTCCACTACAGATTGATATTTCATGAATAAGTTGACTTTTAATTATACATATGTACAGTCATCTGTGTCGTACAAAACATGCCCGAAAATCTTCAAATTTAGTCGACACTCAAAAAGTTGATGGTGACGACAGAAGCTTGATGCGTGGTCCTCTACTCTAAACGGCTTTTTTTCGTAAGATTTGTTTAAACTGTGCAAAATCCGATCATAGATTTTTGCCAACTTTTATATATTGCGTTGGGAACATCGTTCTGATTGAATTTGTACAATAAAAAATGCGGGTCACTGTGCTCAATTAGGAGAAAACGACATTTATTTCTCTGAACAAGTCAGTTTTTATAGAAGTAATTAAAATTAATTAGATCTTTTCGACTCACCAAAGGTGAAATCCTACATAATATTTGTTGAAAGGGCAAATCATTCCTTCCGCTCACAAATCGGAAAAATACATTTGAGTTTTAGTGGTTCAGATCGATACGAATGTGTAAGTGGATTTTTCTGTTTCTGGAACGCCTGAGTACATGTGAATTTATATTTTCCTGGCATATAATGTTCAATTCAGTAAAGTTGAATGGAAATGTTACTTACATTTTTCCGGTGCCAAATAAATAAAAGGTGTCAGCGTAATTTTCTTCCGTGTATTCCCAGGTGTATTTCATTTGGCTCGTATATCGATCCCCCTTTATTTTGATTCCAGTATACATTCAAGGTAATTCCATTCAATTGTTTTGCGCATCCTTTCTACACATCATTTTTTACGTGATTAGCGCGCACACGAGCGCGCGCACGTTCGGAACTCGGTAGGTTAGTATTGTTAATCAAGCAAATGAGTTGCATTTCTTTATGATCAAGTCTGGCGAGACACCGGCTATTTCTAGGCCGGGAGATATCTTCCTCGAAGAAACAAATACCTTTTCTCTCAAACTTGTGCGTATCACGTACGCACTGAAATTGGAGAAACTGAATAATTCCCCGCGAAAGTTCCGAATCACTGATTGGAAGGCTTGCGTATTATGTCTGTCATGACCAGAAAATCCTTCACAGGGGTTGAATCTGTATGCAAATCTTCAAAGCAATTCTTGTCCAATTTCAGTTTTTCGCAACATTGCTTCCTTTAAACAAATTGATTAAGCAGAGAATTCATCATACAGCGTGTGTCGAGAATTGGGGAATTTCGCTTTAGTTTTAAAGTTATAGGCTCCAACGCCAAAAGTATGGAAAAGGAATTGATCTCAAAAATCCCAGACATAGTTTTTTAGGCGAGCGGCTGCTTAATAACTACTGAATATTCCGTAGAATTTAACAGTAGCGCGGGTAATTCACGTTTGCGACAATCGGCGGTAAATTCTACTTTAACGTGTCGTCGCGGCCACATTTTTTCCTCGATAAACAAAATTCTCATTTTACAGGTTTCTTCATTCTGTAAGCTTTAAACTGATATATAGGTTGGGGTACTTTGCTCTAAAACTGAGCGAATACGGGGCTTTGCCGTAACAAGGACAAAAAGGTTAACCTTAAGAGCTTTCTTTTGCAAACAACTACAAGCGAAAAATTGAGAAAGAAGTTTATTCAGTTAGTGACACAGGCGACTCGGATGCTCTACCACTGAGCTACAGGAGACTCGTGGGAGCTAAGGCCATTAAACCCGACCTGGGCAATCGATAAAATCGATAACATTCGATAACAATGGATAAAATTAGTTGATTGTATCGGAAATCGATAGAAATCGATAAACGGATTTGATGTGAGAAATCTATATTTATAGATTTTTCAATTACTTTTATCGATTTTATCGAAAATTATCGATTTTATCGGAAACAACTGTTTTGTCGAAATATGTCAGCTTTAATAATAACGACAACTTCTACAACCAGTTTTGTCAATTTTATTACTATTAACGATAACGCTTCTAAATCGACCCTAAATCTTTTCTAGGCTCACAAAACAACACTTAAGTACTGATGCCAGACTAACGTTGCGATGGAAAAATGACGTTCGCTTTGATAAACACTTTAACCACATGTGTAATGTCTCTATATCAAACAAAACAACGGAAGCATTTAAATTCTTAACGGGAACAATAGAAAATAAGGAGCTTAAGCACAGACGTTCGTGAGCCACGGACGTCAACCAGAAGTTCCCCTTGTTGGCTTGTTTTTGCTCCCCACCAAAGCATGAAAAACTCCTGTTTTGGTGTCCAGTTGCTTGTGCCAGAAGACAAAAAAAAACGAACTGATTTTAATTGAAATAAACTGTGGTTTTGAGCATGTAGCAACCTTGTCTATGTTTTTCCCTTTTGCTCATCGCACAGAATTCCCGCTTCTTTTGCGACATCCAAATTGGGGGGCTTGGAAACTAGGTAGCGCCATGGCTTAAACAATGCCATTGTTTTTCCGCACACGCAATTGGCTAGCTGGCTGTGACCTTCCATGACCTTGACACAAATAGATCACATGAAAAGAAAAATGGCGTCCGAGCAAAGGTAAACAAACAGCTCCACGGTCTTCGTTTTGGCTCGTGAAAGGGTGACAACTGCTGCAATAAAGCTCGGAAGATAGGCGCTGTTCATAAGAAGAGGCCTTGTAAAGAAAAGGATGTTTTACAAATAACTTTTGCCGGTAAGTGAATGTATTGTACTGTTTATCGAACGGTTAAATTCACGTGTGCAAACGATTTTATGTTTCTTAAGCTTTTTGTCGGATTTAAAACTTAAGCTTAAAGTCGTGCTGCCGTGTGATAAACTTATAGCAGCAATTAGCGACGTTCAGAATGGCGATCTTTTAGGAAGAATACGACTTGTGAAATTTAATAATATAAATATAATTCAATACTTCACATTGGCTGACATAATAAGCTTTAAAATAAGCTTAATTATAAATTACTTGAATATATCCTCTGTAAGTTAAGGTCAAGTGATTTAGCTCACAGTTTTAATACTACAACTGTGGAGTGCTTGGAAGACTATGAAAAAGAAATGTATAATCGTTTTAAGACATGTGATTTTATGTGAAGTGTAGGAATTTGCAACCAAAAATAAATGCTTTAAAAATTTCTGTTAGAAATTTGCATCTGTTGAAGACTTATGGTTACCTTTTAAAAGGCTTAGAAAGATGAATTATTTGTATAGTTTTAGATGGGAGTTAAACTTAATAGTTCTAACAATGGATGTTTCATCTGCTGATTGTAGTTTTGTTTATTTGTAACACAGGTGACTAGCTGGTGAATTTAGAAAAGAAGAATCATTAAATGGACTGCTGAAACAACTGATTCAATTAAGGAGTCGGATTTAATTGAAGCACTTGTAGTCAGTTGCCAATTTTTCCACAGGACCTCAACCATAAAGAATCATTTGTCCATCTTTAGGAGAAGTTAAAAGAAACTGTTGCTTCTACATATCATTTAATGAAACCAGTCAGTCAAGCCATGAGTTTTTTCTGTTTTTGTTTTTAATTTATCACCTGAGAAGATTGAAGGAAACTCACTAATGGTACCAAACTCTGAAACCTGATTAGTCTTAAAAACTCAAAACTGTTAATAGTGTTATGGTTTAATTTGCTTGGGTTTGAATCTGGCAGGAATATCCAGTTTTAAACTGCAAACTTCTAAAACTAACCTGTTCAAAGTTTGCCTGTCAGTTGTGATGGTTTAGAAATGCTGTTCACCTTACATAATGGGGATACACACAAGCGAGTTAACAGAGTCCTCTGGAATTTCAAATCAATATAAATAATTTTACCCCAGTACTTCAACAGGATAATGCATTGCCTGAAGTTTTACAATAAAAATTATTCTTGCTCTTTAATGTGAGCTGTTTATTGTCAGTTTATTTTTCTACTTCCCATTGATTTGTGGTGCAACAAAAGTTTTCTCCCTTTACCAGTAAGATAAAGAGAGAATAATTTAAGGTAAAGGTATTGTCGAAGGGAAAATGTTATGGAAAAACCCTAAGACTAAAACTTTGAAAACAATGAAAAATATAAGGTCTGGAAAAAAGAAAAGAAAATTGTAATGTTTTGTAAAAAAAAAAAGACATCTAATTGAATTACTTTTCCATTTACACAAGCTATGTGACAGAGCCAGTCACAATATGCATAAAGTGATATAACATATTTACATTATATTGGCTAGCTTGAAGAAGTCAGCAGATGGGACTGATATTTGCATGATTACATGGTATCCAGCTTTTTAATACTTTTTGACACTTGTGCTAGACTGACTCCAGTTGCTTTTGTGTTAAAAAAACCCCAAACATTCAAATCTTAGAAGTTAACTTTAACTTAAGTCTTGTAGAGTGTTGGAATACCTGAAGCATTGTCTTAATATGGAATATAAATTATTACTGTCTAGTGAGTCTCTCCATGGGGGTGTGGGCCTAGAGTAGAAAGGTGATGGGGGAGGGGGGGGGGAAGAATGGAACTTAAAGTGTGAGAAATTTTTAACCTCATATCATCTTGTTCTGCCACTTATGATAACTCTTTTAAAAAAGCTTTGCCAACAACTTAGCCATTGCCTGCCTCTTGGTGTCTTTTTTAAGACAGTTCTTCAAAATCTAAAATTTTCCTCTTCAATTTTCTTTCACCATTTCTGTCACTAAAAGCATAATTTGAGTGCAATTTAACACTCAAATTGATATTTGAGAAACAGTTTAATCTACTTTATGACCTCTGTTTCTTTAAGGATCCCCTTTCTAAATTTAGAAAAAAGAAAAGGCAAAAGAATAGTTTTCCTTAAAATGATATCAGTATTTTTTCCTTCAGAAAACTGTAAAACTATCCTTTTGGTGCGCTGATCGCGTATTTTTGCACACATCAGCAAAACAAGTTTTGCCACTTTCGCGGGAATACTTGACAACCAGGCCTTTAGATTTGACCAGCAAAGCGAAACCTGGTCACTAAACTTACTGTTGCTATGGTGATTTCTCTTGTATTTCAAAATGGCGGCCAAAATGGAATCGATGGAGGTGAAAACTGCAGCAGTGCAGCTTTTGTATTTGCAGTATTTATCGCGCGCCCCAATGCCAAATAGTAGGAAAATTTCAACAGAAAAAGGCTACCTGACGGACAACAAGTATGTTTTTATTTTTTACTGCTATTATCAATACATACATTGAACTTAATTTTTAGCTTCCGCACTTTTTGTCTAGTGCCTTAGATTTTCTGTTGGATGGCTGAAAAGTCCTTCTGCTGTTAAATTCCATACATTTTGAGGCTCTGTCTGGGCAATATTCGCAGTCGAAAAGCTACTTGATCCGTTGCTGGTATTTGGTTGTTTTTTGCTTTCGGAAGCTATCCACCGTGATCGATTTTATTTTAGCTTCCGCACTTTTTGGTCAGATGCTTCGATCTTTTGATATGTTGTGAGGAATTTACAGTTTTCGTTCTCGCTCTTTAAATTTTCGACTCAAAACTCGTGACCGTTTTCAATCGAAGGCTTCCCGAGAGCCTGGGACTAGTTCAAAGTCCGACCCGTCGCTTGATTCTGTGCGATGTCTACTGAATCAATGCAAGTTCTAATATCGGGTTGCTTAGATAGGTAGATAGCCGAGATGTCACTTTCGCAGATACGCGGGTCGATACAGCACAGTTATCCTTCCACCTTAATAAACCACATTTACTGAAATACAAATACAGTTTTGCTTGTGAACAAAGACACTGCAATCATTTTACTGCGATTAAAAGTTTTTTAAAAACGAAATCATCCCCAGAACATGTACGATCGACATCCATCGAGAAAATCGATAACATCGATAACAGTAATTACCAGAAGGGTTGTGAGTATCGATTTTTATCGATCGATCGACACACTCGATAACGTTTACGTGATTGATATCGATAGTTATCGATTTATCGAACGGTTTTTTGATATCGATTTTTATTGATTGCCCAGGCCGGGCATCAAACTAGGTTAATGTGATAAACGTTCTGCATACCGCTAGGACTGAAATGTCGATAGGTGGCATATTCGCAATGATGTAAATGAGATGGTGTATTTAAAGCCTAATGAATATATGAGAAAGATGTTTATTCAGTCAGTGACACAGGCGACTCGGAAAAAAAATCCGCATCTGGACTCAAGTAACAAGGTCATAGGTTCGGGAGAACTCGGATTTTTCTCGATAATTGATTCTGATTTCTCCCACCATCTTTTTTAAACTGTTGTTGACAAGTGCTGCCATTTTTTTGGAAATGTTAATCAAAATGTGATATCAAAGTACACAATTACTTCATAAACGTTTTCGAAATGTTTTCGAAATGCATTTGCTGTCGTCTATACTTGAGTCAGTTTTTTTTTAAAAAAGAAAAAGGACCGTGCCAAGGTAGAAACAAATCCAAGATATCCTTCTATTATTGGTCCATAATATGAGTAATTCCCCCGTTGACTAAACTCACAGAATTACAATGTGTGGTTCCAGAAAATATCCATACCCGCCCCACGGAAGGTCACTGGAAATTCCGAGGGGGAGGGGGGTTCAAAGGCAGAAATTTCCGAGGGGAGTGGAGGGTTCATAGAAAGCTCCTTTTCCAGAGGGTGAAGAAACACGCAAAAATTGAAAGCAACGCGCGATTGATCCCAAGCACGATGTAATACCTACGTAGGTTGTTTTGACCTTCAAAACTACGCAAATATGTTGACCGAAATGCCAACCTTTGCGACTTTGATTTGTGTGAAATTTCGGTAGACCTGATTTGCATATTCACGTTTACGGAAAATTGCGTGTCTCCTTGGCCTTCGGTGAACATTGCACCGTTTTTAATCCTTTCAATGGGAACGTTTTTTGTTAAACACCAAAGTTGTTTAAACAAATACAAAAATATTTTTATCGCGCAATCCAGCAAAGGGTTTTCAGCAGCTTTTCACTGGATATCATCGAGATAGAATTGTTGCGTTACATAAACAGTGACGCTCATAATTTGAAAAGGTCAGATTTCACGCGTTATGCAAATTTGATGCGTTTTTGAATTGAAACTAGAAGTTCAGCCTATATTAGCTATTTCTTACAAATTCTTTTACAGTTGTCATTATCTTTGAGTTTCCATTTGACCTTCATTTACTATTTCAATTTTAAACAAAGGATAAAGTGCGGGAAGAAAGGTTCGATTTCTTATCCCTCTGTGCAATTTTAAATGCGTTTTTGAATTGAAACTAGAAGTTCAGCCTATATTAGCTATTTCTTACAAATTCTTTTGATTGTACATAATCCCAGGAAAAAAGCTGCTATTTTGCTCTAATTCTCTTTCGAACATCATAACCGTCGATTTTTAGTGCAATTTACATTCAACAGTTTCGCTTTTGACGGCAGGTTTGAGTGTGGCAAACACAATTTCAATTCTCAAAATTTTGGCTTCGTTGTTTATGCATCAGTCAATTCCAGCTGCGCCCATCCCCCCCCGGGCAACTGCGGGGCATTTGCGTGCCTTGTCAGTCCCGGGGGTAGGGCATTAGAAAATTTGGCACGGCCCGGGGGTCGGGCATTTGCCAACCCCCGGGCTTTTGACACACATGTGGTTTCCGACTCGAAATCCAAACATGGAGGATTTTATCGCAAAGGACCAGCAGTTCGTCGCAGATTGGATCGTCTTCCAAGGACTGGGCAAACTCGTGGTGGTTTTCTCGATTTTATGCATTTCTTCATTGCTCATCAAGGCACAACTATCACTTAATATAGCGAGATCGATCGGGAACGATCAACGTGAATCGACGTACGCATTCTTCTTAGGATTTAAATAAAATTTAGTCGCGATGATTCTTAAATTCTAAACATGTGTATAGGGATCGTCGTTTTATACTTTTGCATATTATTAAAATATTCACAACAGATGACGTTACAACAGATTTTTATAATGTCAAGATTTTTGTTTACTAGCGAACTGTTTAAAACAAAACATTAAAGTAACAATCAACTATCATGTAGTATTGTTGTCTGTGAAGTATTAAAATATCATCACTTGGCATTTATACTAACTTTATTAACATCGGATAGTGCCGTTACAAACAATAGAAAACGGAGAGGTAGGCCTACAGAAATGAAAAATCACACATAAAAATGCTGAAAGTGGTATTATTGTGCAATGAATGAAAACTGCTGCAGTGTTGATTGGGGACGTACGATCCCGGGGGCGGGGCATTTGCCCTCTTCCTTCGTCCACACGGCGGGGCATTTGGCAGCTAAAGTGTCCCCACCCCCGGGAATTTGCCATCCGAGAGAAAAAAAATGCTAATGCCCGGGGGTTAGCCCGGGGGGGGGATGGGCGCAGCTGGAATTGACTGATGCATTACGTCGCATTCGGCACGTAAATTATTCGCGGCAACCCTCGGCACCAACGTTGATAGAACGTTACAACACTTGGTTTAAACAAATTTTCGTGAAAAACAGAACATTTCAAACCGGATAGCAAACATGCAAAATAGTATAGAACAATAACAAAGCGTTATATGTTGAAAATGGATGTTATAATAGTAAATGTTACAACAAAAACCATGTTCGCGTAACGTGGAAATTCCTGGGGGGAGGGGGGGGGGTCATCAAAGACCCCCTTGGAACGGAAATTCCTAAGGGGTGGGGGGATGCAAACCAAAAACCTTCCGAGGGAGGGGTATGGAAATTTTCTGGAACCACACGATGGCAATCCAACTTGAAAGGGCGTATGCTTTGTTTTTGTTTTGTTGTTGTGGTTTTTGTTTTCTTTTTGAAACAAATAGCAGTCATTTGGCATCACTGCTAAGTTTTTATCCTTGTAACCTGTCAAATTACTGTTATTAGTACCTTAACATGCTTACTAGGTACTTCCTACTACGCTTAATTTGTAATGGCTGTTGTGAGCTTGATAACTTTTGTTGTACGAATCCATAAATGGAGTTGGTAAAGGATTCCTTTAATATACAGATTTAGCTAAGGCTTAAAGCGGAGCTCCACTTTTTTTTTTTTTTTGGCTGGAACTTATTCATTTTTTAAAGTAATTACCAAAAAAAAAACATCGGCATGCAGTGCGCGCAGAGCCGATGACGATTTGAAATCCCACCCTAATCCCTCAACCCTGCCACCCCTCCCCCCTAAAAATAAACTTGCAGTTAACCAACATAAAACTGGGTAATGAGCAGCGTGACTACGTGATGGTTAATTATAGCGTGACATTAAAATTACTTCAAAGACAACATAAACAAAAACAAGTATTACTTAAACTCGAAGTCTGTCGAAACTTGTTGCATACATAATTTAGGCGAAGATCAGTGGAAAGTTAACAATTTTAATTCAGAAATAACCCTTTAAGCCCTGATATAAAAATGCATATTCTCATTACTGATCTCCATACATTTCTTATAGAACTACTAAGGAGAATATGTCTAAATATCAAGACATCTCATTCTCAGTGATCACTTCTTTTATTCTCGTCACTTGAATGTTCAAACAAGTGGTGATCGTGTGAAGAGAAATTTCATTTTCATCAGGGCTTAGGGCTTAAAGGGATAAAATGTAAGCTGTGAATATCCAATACAGAGCTCATGGATGGTCAACTTGCAATAGGTTGTTCTATGTGATTTGCGTGACAGGCAACTCGCATTTTTTTGTTTACATTTCTCGGAGTCTGCATTAAATCGGTTAAAACTAGTGTTTATAAACACAATTGGAAAAAATAGTTTTATTACCGTGTTTATTTCTCCGACCTGTAATTGCCTGTGTTGTATCCAAGTCGGCTATAATAAGTTTGAATTCGTCTTTTTGCTTCGCGCAAAGCGTGGCTATTTGTTTACATTTCTAAATGCATGTGCGCTGGTAATAAACTCCCACGATAAAATCTATTTTGGGCATTTTTTGGGTCTCAACTTATAGCCAAATAAATACGGAATGTCAAAATTTGTTTGCTTTGCCTTCGAACAGTACGAAAATACTGAAATTCAGCTCACCGATCAAAGCCTGCTCGCTTCTCAGCCTCAGGAAACATTTGTCTCGTATTCGAATTGACTCTGACACGCCACTTGGAAATCAAAATATTGTCCTTCAAAATAACAAAGGAAAAATGGAAACAAGCGTCATATGCATGGGACATTCGCGAAGTTAGTCGAGTTGCATTAATTGTGGCCCCAAGTCCGTCTTGTGTATAATTTCTGATGTGCTTGTTTGGGAAATTTTTGTCACGGCTAAGTAAACGCAAATAAAATCATGCCAAACCTCAAATCACAAAACAATGCTTTCAAAGTAAAATTAAATATTTCCTAGTTGCTCCTGATCAAATGCAAACACTTCCGCAATAGGGGTATGTGCCACTGTCTATGGCACATACCCCTAGAGTTTTTAGAGAACATGTTCGGCTCACCACCACCCAAAAACTCACACAGTACCCCTACCGAGCCGGGAAGCGATGCAAACACTTCAAAGTCCGGAGGAAGTGCTGATAAGGTAAGGGTTTCAGTGTCCCGGTGGCACACCAGCACCCAACATCTCACAGCTCTGCTTTGTTTGAAGTCGGGACTTCAGCCAAATGCTGCGAATTCAAGCGATATGTACTTCGACTCGCTTCGATGTTACGCGAGTTACTGAGTTTCGATAAACATGGGTGTTTTTCCGTGGGAAAATGTGTTCGGATCGTCGGGAAAAAAAAAACAGAAGATACTAGCTCTGCTATGTTTGGCATAGGGACTGGTGCCAAATGCTGCGAACTCAAGAAATAAAGAGTAAAGAAATGGCCCTAACTGAACCAACTCTGTATCAAGAGGAACAAGATGGCCATAACTGAACCAACTCTATCAAGAGTAAAGAAATGGCCCTAACTGAACCAACTCTATCAAGAGGAACGAGATGGCCCTAACTGAACCAACTCTATCAAGAGGAACGAGATGGCCCTAACTGAACCAACTCTATCAAGAGGAACGAGATGACCCTAACTGAACCAACTCTATCAAGAGGAACGAGATGGCTCTAACTGAACCAACTCTATCAAGAGGAACGAGATGGCCCTAACTGAACCAACTCTATCAAGAGGAACGAGATGGCCATAACTGAACCAACTGTATCAAGAGGAACGAGATGGTCCTAACTGAACCAACTCTATCAAGAGTAAAGAAATGGCCCTAACTGAACCAACTGTATCAAGAGGAACGAGATGGCCCTAACTGAACCAACTCTGTTAAGAGCAAAGAAATGGCCCTAACTGAACCAACTCTATCAAGAGGAACGGGATGGCCCTATCTGAACCAACTGGATTCAAGAAGCATAGCTCAATAAATACTCTAGTCCTTGTTTGAAAATATGCTTACACCCGCCTCCCCCCCCCCCTCCCACACACACACACACAGCCCCCAAACATAACATACCAAAATTGACACTCTTACAATTCAAATATGTCTGGGAATGCCCCTTGTACTACTATTGATGAAGGGCAGCAAAGTTAATTTTTTCTGACATTTTAAGGTAGTAGAGAACCTTGTTGCTTGTGCAAAGCACTTCTTTAGTGACATGATGGCCATCACGTGGGGCAGGTAGTTTAATTTAGGGAAGTTCAACCACGTAGTAGCTATGCATGTTTTTGCAGGTGAAATTTTTCCTCCGATTTTAATAACCGGCCACTTCAATGGAGAAAAGCAACGACAAGGGTTAGTGGTTTTACTCACGGTTTAACAGGGAAAACGTTTACCTCTGTCACGCAATCTACTGATATACCAGTATATTTTGAGTCAGGCTTTGTTTCATTTATCCAGGACCTTACGCAATAAAAAGCTTTTTTGCATTGCATAAATATGTGCATTGAGATGAATGGTCGAGAACAGAAGCTGTTATTGACGAAAACGCACAGAAAAATGTGGGAAAGAAAGACAACACAGCCTTCGACAGGTGCATTACAAAATTAGAATGTAACTGTAACAGCAGGGTGTAGCGCGATTCTGTTGCATCATGTCCTAATTTTGACAAGGCGGAAGGGACGTTTTTACTTGCATTCTAAAAATATTTCTCATGTCATATGAATAAATTAAGAGCATTGCGGCATGATAAGAACCGTGTATGATAAAGAAGAATATGAAGAATTCAAAACAGTACTGATTCCCATGTCGTGAACACAAAAATTCCCACATGTTACTTCTAAAAGTTTCAGAATTACAAACATGAAAAAAGAGTCGGCGAAAACATAATGCCATATACAGCTGCATAAGCGTCAGACAAAACAACCAAACGTTCATTGTTCTACGACAAATCGAGAGCGAAATTCTACATTCTTGGCAACGAAAGCGAAACGTCATTGAGCTAAACGTCGAGGTCATGCATAGTTAAGTCTACCCAACCTAACATTTCTATCATGAACTAAAGGCTACTGCCAACAACCGGATCCAACATCAATATCTCATACTGAATAAGAGAGGAATAAAAGTGACCTAATTCTTTTTAAAGCCCATAGCAAAGGAAGCGTATTCCGATCGTCGCCCAACCGATATTATACGTTTGCAATCAGTTTTGATTTTACAAGAAATCTTCAAGACCTCGAAGAGCACGAC
>CAXIQD010000231.1:51200-103200 GCA_964030785.1 Siderastrea siderea | reverse complement strand
GACGTCTGTATTTTCTTAAATCTAACTTTTAGGGAATAATAAGAAATACATGAAACATCAATGATATTAAATATATATATATATAAGTAAATTATTAATGAATCACTCATTCAAAGAATAAAATGAAAGACATGTTCAAAGGAAGTTATAGTTAAAATATTTCTCTTACCGGGGGCATTTCCTTGTACTTTTATGTTAAAACGTAGTAGTAAAAGAAAAGTGGTGACCGTGGAAACATATGCCTTCTCCATTGCTGGCAGTTTATGAAATGAAACGTCTACAAACCACCCGCTCGATTTTAGGACCAAAGCGACGTTTAACGCCGCGTTCTTCAAATATTTGTGGGTGATAAGAATGTGACTTTGCCTATTTTACCTCCATTTTGCACCCAAAATTGGAGGCGTTTTTTCTGGTGTAGCCAGTGGCGTTCCTGCCTTTACGGGAAATACGCAAGTGCGTACCAGACCTTTTCCGCCCTTAATATGATTTTTCTTTATTTGTCGGATTATAATACAGAAGAAAAGCAAATTAAAAATTCCATATAGATGAGGTCGTAAGGTAAAGATGCGCAATTTTTCAATATCGGCATTTTCTTCAACGTGCGATATAGCCACTTGTGTGTATTGAGCTCATGTCAGCACCATTTACGTCGTTTCCGTCCTCACGTATTCTAATTTTTTATTCACATAAGCCACACCATGTAAACCCATCAGACCGTTAAATTTTGGAAGCAACAAAAAATTGCTAATTTGCGCTCTAGAAACCTGATATATAAATAACCATTTTCCTTTCTCTGATAACATATGTATATGGTATACATGTCTATGCACCTGGATTGTGGAAAAGAGAATCCCTAATTTTACACCGGAAGTCCGAGCTAATAATAGAAATTTACGGACTGCGGTTTGTATTTGAGAATCAAGCAATTGAAAAATAGTCAAACAAAATCAAAAAAAAAAAAAACTCCAACAATATTTTTACATTACTGTTGAGAAAACATTGAAATATTTGACTGTCATAGGCCACAGACATACAGGGAAGAGAGAGTGATAGCCGCCGATCTCGGACAGGCTATAGAAGCTGAGGCTAACAGTTAGCCTCAGCTTCTATAGCCTGTCCGAGATCGGCGGCTATCACTCTCTCTTCCCTGTATGTCTGTGGCCTATGACAGTCAAATATTTCAATGTTTTCTTAACAGTAATGTAGAAATATTGTTGAAGTTTTTGTTTTTTAGTTTTTGTTTGACTATTTTTCAGTTGCTTGATTCTCAAATACAAACCGCAGTCCGTAAATTTCTATTATTAGCTCGGACTTCCGGTGTAAAATTAGGGATTCTCTTTTCCACAATCCAGGTGCATATACATGTATACCATATACACATGTTATCAGAGAAAGGAAAATGGTTATTTATATATCAGGTTTTTAGAGCGCAAATTAGCAATTTTTTGTTGCTTCCAAAATTTAACGGTCTGATGGGTTTACATGGTGTGGCTTATGTGAACAAAAAAGTAGAATACGTGAGGACGGAAACGACGTAAATGGTGCTGACATGAGCTCAATACACACAAGTGGCTATATCGCACGTTGAAGAAAATGCCGATATTGAAAAATTGCGCATCTTTTTAAAATTACGACCTCATCTATATGGAATTTTTAATTTGCTTTTCTTCTGTATTATAATCCGACAAATAAAGAAAAATCATATTAAGGGCGGAAAAGGTCTGGTACGCACTTGCGTATTTCCCGTAAAGGCAGGAACGCCACTGGCTACACCAGAAAAAACGCCTCCAATTTTGGGTGCAAAATGGAGGTAAAATAGGCAAAGTCACATTCTAATCACCCACAAATATTTGAAGAACGCGGCGTTAAACGTCTCTTTGGTTCTAAAATCGAGCGGGTGGTTTGTAGACGTTTCATTTCATAAACTGCCAGCAATGGAGAAGGCATATGATTCCACGGTCACCACTTTTCTTTTACTAATATGTTTTAACATAAAAGTACAAGGAAATGCCCCCGGTAAGAGAAATATTTTAACTATAGCTTCCTTTGAACATGTCTTTCATTTTTATTCTTTGAATGAGTGATTCATTAATAATTTACTTATATATATATATTTTTAATATCATTGACGTTTCTTGTATTTCTTATTATTCCCTAAAAGTTAGATTTAAGAAAATACAGACGTCATACTTTCTTGCAAACAACGAAAACGTTGATCGGTTCGTATACGGCTTTAAAATTAATACTAATATATAGATTTAGCCAAGCCTAAAAGCGGAGCCGTGAAGGAATAAACTGGTGTTCGTTTCTCAAAAATAGTCCTGAAACTTTTCGGTCTGAAATATATTTCGGGGCTTTTTTTGGCTCGTTCGCTTTCGAAAAGTGTTTCTCAAAAAGCCTGAAAGTGTTCCGAATTGTCCTCCAATATTTTGTTCTGTAAAACCAAGCTCGAAAGGTCGTTCAAAGCCAAGAAATTTCTAACGAACACTTGATCCACGCTGGCTTTCACGTTGTAGGGCAAAAAAGTGCCTGGCAAAGGATGTTAAAAGCGAACAAATTTCTCGATCTTATGCGAAAAATTACCCACGCGTGACCTGCGGCCAGACGACCGGCCAGACTCCGTCTATTTCCGTTCGGTTAAACAGGCCCGCGGTAACTGCAGAGCAAGAAAAGTTTTTAGCGGACGACCAAATAAAGTAAATAAGAGGAAATATAAAGAACGCTGCTAAAATTAGGCCCTATAGAAGATTATATTGCGCGCTTCATTTTTCCTTTTTTTTTCTCTTCTCTGTTTGTCAACAGGTCTCAATAAATTGTAATTATCTGTCAACATCGTCATATTTTGCAGCAAGAAGCTAACACCTCGTTTCATTCTTATGAATCGTTAAGGTGACAAATCATGGCGTTAAGTTACTGTTAATATTAACTGAGGGGGGATTCAATCCCCCTCCAGCTAATTTACATAACAAATCCTGAAGCGATCAAAGCCTGTCATGACTGATTTCAGTTGACTACGATTGTAACTACGGACGCTTCCCGAACTGATCGATGAAGGAACAAAGCCGTAAAGTCTAGTGCAAAATAAATTCTTCAAAACCTTCAAATCCCTGGCTAATCTTCTACAGAAGTAACGCCTTCACGCATAGGCGCGAATCAGTGACACCCCAGCGATTTTTCAAAGCAAGGTTCTTTCAACGCTGCAATCAGACATACTTACTCGTTCAACTCAATTTTATTTGCATTGTTTCACACAATATACATCTGAGTCAAGTTTGGCTGAAGTAAAAAGCCTCATAGCTATTTATGGGCTGACTAAACACGTTTGTCCTCACTTCAACGGAGAAAACAATGGTCTATACCTTGCCATTGAAATCTGCATCTCTCAACATGTAAACTTTCATTCATGTTTTATCTGAGGGCCGTCAGAGCACATGCTCAAATTGTTGGGCAAGTCTGGTTTGTTGGGCGGGGGGGGGAGGGGGCGGGGGGGTTTGTTTGATGAAAGTTCTTAGTTAAAAGTTTAAACCATTTTCTCAGCTGTCCTTTAAGTGACTAAAAACAATTAACTGACCATTAATAACCCTATTCTTTAGTGTCTGGAAAACAAATTGTGAAATGCTTTCAAATAGCGAACTGGACGTTATTGCGAAACAACTCGTCGGCGAAACAACCGCAATTCAGCGTTAACATGAAGCCGTATAATTACATACCGTTAGATGACGGGTAAGAAGTAGTCTACATTCAATGCCCCATACATCTAGCGACAACATAACGTTTTTATATTGAATAAACATTGAATAAAGAAAACTCTACAGTAAACGATCGATCGACTGTTGAGCAGAAAGTCGCCCAAAACGGCCTCCAGAAGTTCGGAAAAGCGGTAAACGCACAGCAAACGCACAACAGTAAGGTTTTCCAAACTTATTTCGATTTTTATGTTGTTGTTGTTGTTGTTTTTTTGTAAGGAAAACCGGCGATTATTTTCAATCGAATTTCAGTCCATACAAACTCTGATATTACGCTTTGGTTGCCAGCTGTGGTTACAGGAAAAGTTTGCAAGAAAGATAAAGAAATTTGGTAAGTTCATAACGTTTTCAAAAACTTGATTTTAGGAGGTTTAAAATAAGCAAGGAGAACATCACGATGTAAAAACTTAATTACCATTAAAATACCTGCTCTGCATGTGCATTATAATCTTGGTAAATTTCTCGGAAGCCATCCACAAAACAACATCGTGTTATGAGTGTTAAGGCAATTGCGAATCAGGATTTGCAAATTTCTACTTAAATTTACCCTATTTTTCGAATTTTCACAAAAAGCAAACTATGAAGGTCGATGCTTTCTCTGAGATTGTAAAATTGAAATATTTGAGCTTAAAATGGGACTTAAACTCGTATCTAGTATCTTTTAATAAACTAAGGGCCTCCGCAGACCGACACTTAGTTGTCGACAACTATTCAACTAAATGTTATTGACAACTAAAAACGTTGAGTGTGAGACAAGTTGTCGACAACTGAACGCTAAGTTTTTAGTTGTCGACAACTAAGCAGTTTCCCTTTTCGACAATTTGTCGATAACTACGTTTTTGACGTTTTTCCCGCGTGTGGGAATGGATTGGTTTAAGCGGCCTTCACACGTCAAACTCATGTTGGCAAAATCGTGTTGGCAAAATCAAATTGCCATGTGTGAACGACGCAACAACATGTTGGCAAATTGTTGGCGAAAAATAGAGCTTGTCTCTATTCTCGCCAACTGAACTATTCGCCAACAGTTTGCCAACATGTTGTTATGTCGTTTACACACGCCAATTTGAATTTGTCAATACGCGTTGGTCAACATTAGTTTGACGTGTGAAGGCCGCTTTAGTTGTCAACAACTATGGTAACTGCGCACGCCATTTTGGAAAAGTACTGCGTTACGAGCATGCGTAGGGAACGTTAGTTCCCAAGCTCTCGCTGGCCTGACTTAGTTATCGACAACTAACATTCCAATGTGTGGAATACCTGCATCGGACAGAATTAGTTGTCGATAACATTTAGTTGTCGATAACAAATAGTTGTCGACAACTAAATGTCTAGTCTGTGGAGGCCCTAAGCATAACAAAATAATGGAAGAAGGCGCTGTTACATGAGGCACTTTTTCCTGCAACTTGCAACACAGCAGATGACGACACCATTGCATGGCAAGCTTCCGAATACATGTTACACGTTGCGACTTATCTCACAACGTTGCGAAAAGTAGAAGCCTAGTCTACTTTTCTTGCAACTCGCAACGCAATTTTTCGTTACGAGAAATGTTGCGAAGAGGGGTGTTACACACGCAATTTCGTCCACAACTTGTCTTGCAACGCCATTGCGTTGCAAGTTGCAGAAAAAATTACCTCGTGTACAGCACCTTTAATGTCGAATACCATGTAATTGTCCAATGGCATTTTCATCATTTTCCCTATCACACCAGTTTAATTTGTTATTGAATAAGAAATATCAATTTTTTGGTTTTTATTCAATATCGGTTTAGTTGGCTATTGGCTTAGTTTGCCTAGTTTTTTGCTACACTGTGAGCATGCGAAAGCCTAATATCCAGGCTTAAAAAAGTCACTCTAGTGCTCAGCAGGCCTGGCCACACTCTCTCCTGGTCTCCTTTATTATGTTCTCCTCCGTCCGTTTTTATTAGCCAAGATCGTGGCTTGGAAAAAAGAAGGATTGTCCAGAGCTTGCCCTGCAGGATACTGTTTTAAAAGCAGCCGTCTTTGGTTGTAACTTTTCGTCATTCAGAATTGGTTATTTCTATCCTTTCATTTGTTTTGGATTTCTGTTAAGTTTTCGGTATCACCTGAACGAGCTTGAAGTTGTTCAGGTGTTGTGGATGAAACACGACATGGACTGGTGCGTCTACATGACATGACATAACCTGCTTCACTTGTCTGTCTACTGCCTCTTCTCTGTTGACTAAATCGACAAGTCGCTGTCACTGATAGTGCATGCACTACGATAGCACATTTCATATTTTTCAACGCTTTATAAAAATCTGGTCGCAGGAGGCTGTACAAAAACGGATTGATGACGGATGTTATATACCTTACTAGGGTAAAAACATGGGCTGGTGTATTGAGAGCCTGCGCATTAAAGTTGAGGGCAAAAAGCAGCATTAACGTAAACCATGGAAACCAGCAAACAGCAAATAATGTCGCCATACTAACAAACAGCACAGTGCATTTTCTCTCTGGAGTAAGTTTTCTTCTGCGACGAGAACGGTGTTTTATTCTCTGCTCCTGGCGTCTGGAAAGGGCTTGAAAAATCTTGATAAAAGCGTATATCATGAAGATGTACGGCAAGGTAAACACTATGGCAAAACAAAAAATGACGTAGCCCATGAAGAATTTAGCCCCTGAAGGATCACGGGTTTTGTTAATCCAAGCAAAAGGTGCAAAGCCCACGAGCACTGAAAAAAACCATACCACCAATATTGCTCTTGACACTGTTGTTTTTATGGCGAGGCGGTGAATTACAGGCCAGATAATGGACAGATACATCTCCAGGGTGGCAATAACTATGTGATACACAGACAGAACTGCTGTCATTGTATGAAGGACAGTCACAAGAAAGCCCAGGTAAAAGCGTGCTTTGTTGGAAGAAATTACAGGTGTGTGAGACACTATTACAAACAGGGGAATGTTCAGTGCTCCGGTCATGAAGTCGCTAATTGCAAAGCTGAAGAGAATGTAGTTAGCTGGTGTACGTAGCTTTTTCGTTTTAAGAAACACAACAATAACCAACATGTTTACAATGATTATGATTGATGCAATAGGAGCAAGTTCAGCTATCGCTTCTACATTGGTGGTCAGTACAGCGACCATTAATTGATTTGACTGAGTCGAAGTACTGTTGATCTTTGACATGTTTGCCCCCTGAAGTTTTTCCATTGCATGTAAGTCGATGCCCGATATTTCTGGACTTTCTGCTTTACAAAGATGATTATGAGTATGGAAAAGCAGTGAAATTCTCAGGTAATTGACTTGCCCGCAAAACGCAAAAGACTGTCTTGTTCTTTACTGCAGATTGTAGTTCCTCAAAAAGTGTGATCAGTTTTCCAAGTCACTGCAAAGAAATGAGAATTGGCTTAATTGGTTAGACTATTTTTCGTCTTAGCTCTTAACTCAACTTTTTATTTTTAGTGACTTTATGAGTAAGGTCTTCAAAGACAGTTATGATTGAGGCTTACTGTCATCTATTTGAGACAGTTGTTTTTTTATTCAAAATGCTGAAAATAAGTCGTTTTATTTATTCATTTATTTACTTTTAAAATTTTCCTGAGTTACAAAATTCAAACCTATGGAAACAATAAAAATATTTCTTTATAGGGGATCCCCTAAAGCAAGATAATTTTAAAAGCAACTACAGAGATCAAAAGTTTGTTTCCTTTATAACCACGCCTTTATGATGTCAAAGGCTCCTCGTTTCTCATCATGACGGGTTCCTGAAATTAAACATTAGAGGCGAAAGTTTCAGGGACTCTTCATTAGGATAAACAAATGAAAATGAAAAAAAAAACTAAATAATAAAAATCCTCTTAGTATTAATTTCCCGCTACAGTAATCATGCACCAGTCGCCACAACGCGGGGTTGTATGACAATGTTTCGTAATTTAAACTGCCAGAGTTTCCTGTTCATCAGAAGACAAAGAGCGCCTTCAATTTAGTTAAAGTTCTTGGGTACAACCGCGGATTGAAAAGTATGCATGGAACGCACGGGAACAAGCGAACGACCTTCGGAAGTACTCTACTTTTTCCGTTATAGCCGGTTGGAACAGAAATTACCGTGCCATTTGCACAAAATGTCTATTGCACGCACAGACAGAAAACGTTAACTTTATGGCGGAAAATTTTCCCGGCATTTTTACAGTCGAGGGTAATTCGGGCACCCTTATACTTCGCTGTTCTAAAATGATTATCTTTTCTTGTCTATTTAAATGACATCTGTTACTCTGGTATTTTCCCTGTTCGTAACGCTTCTCTTGTCAGCAGCTTGGCGGTAGTGCAACTCATCCGAAAATTAGCTTGCAAACTCGTCTCCCAAATAACTGCACACTGTGGGCTCACAGTAGTCTATTTAATTTTTGTCTGGCAAAACAGTAACAAGTCAAAATCGTATCCGCTATTCACCTTATTAAAAAAACACCTGCAGCAAATCCAAACTGATGCAAATTTTACTTCATTTGTTGTATGATCGAATTTGCACGTTTAAGTCGATCGCAGTTCTCTCCCTCATGACGATGTCTTTTTATTAGCTGGTGCTGGTGCTTTTTTCTTAAGTTGGTATTCTGTTAACGTCAAGCGTACACCTGACGTACGTGGCTAAAGTAACGCTTGTTGCAGGGGTGAGCAGTCGGCGTAAACGTTGATCGTGCGACTTTCGCTTTGAAGGCCGAAAGTGAAAGAATCATGAACAGTTCGTCCACTGAGGCACGCTGATCTAAAAGAATTGACGTCAACACAACAAATGAAACTCACCTATTGAGGTGAATCGGTGAAGCCTACTGAAACATGTTACGCGCATAAAACAAAACTCAGGACTGAAACAATTAACTCGCCATTCAAGCGAGTGGCGTGTTAAGCGAATGGCTCTCCCATGGAGGCAAAGAAGTCAACGTTTAAGGGTTTCGTAAATAATATTCAATAAGTCATTTTTGACTGATGGTTCACCAAAGCCGATTGGCGCGAAATTAAGTGATCTCAACAGAAGTAACTTGTGCACGTCCACCTGTCGCAGTCACCACTTAAGCATTGAGTCGAGTCATGTAAAAAGTTCATTATTTAATTCCTATTAAAGTCTCCAAGATATTAACTTTGAAATTATCAGTTTGCTTACGTTACCTTTTATGTCGATGTAAAAGAGCACGTTCAGTATTAATTGCCAAATTACACTCTCTGAGAGGAAAACCAACACGTGCAATATTTACGCCCTCGAATCGTTGGTAATATTTCTCATGTTACCTTTCAATGTAAAATTAAAGATGGCTAAAACATGACGCGAAGAAACAAAACACACCTTGCGTTCACATTAGCATGCTCAGCCTCGGCAGTTAAAAGAATGAATGATTGATGAATGATTATAATTAATGGTATTGAGGAAATATGACTTGCTAATTTTAGCTAGATCGCCATCCGACTTTTTTCCTTTTCTTTTATTATTCAGCCAGCCAGCTCAGAATATTAACCCAGCCAGCCAGTCTACCAGAAATCTTCGGCTATTTTTTTGCCCAATAGTCGGACGTCATTGATAATTTCCCCCCTTTCTCCCAAAAGGTGCTTTCCCCATCTCCGCCAGATACAAGAGCGAAGATAGGGACGAGATTGGAGAGCCTTCGGTCAACGGCTCCAAGCCGACTGAGCTTTATTTCTATAGTGGGTGTACTGAATTGTAATTTCCCTACCAGGATGGATGGAATACTGTTTATTTCAGCTAGGTGGGTCAAGATACTATTTCTCCCAATCAGGCGGGTCCTGTTGTTTCATCCTACTTCAAAAACTCATGAATAATTAATGATCATTTCCACCAATTACATCACGCAAATGAGTCACGTGGATGTTTGTTTAAAACCGGTAATACATCAACAATCTAAAAAGCCTGGTGGCGGCATTTGATTTCAGTCCCAGGGGAAAGCGGGGCTGATTGTAATATACCTCATTACTATTCTTTATATAAAATGTTACCCTCATTAGTATTCTTTATATAAAGAATACTAATGAGGGTAACATTTTATATAACAAAAACAATGCTGTACAGCGTACGAGGAGGATAATTTTCCCCGGTATCTTTGCACACTTCCATTATGAATTTTGTTAACCAAAAATTTAGCGACTCTGCCGTCATATCAAGCACGTCGGTTTCCAAGTCTTGAATTTGTGATGTGTCATTAGTACAACTGCTCGGCTCTTCAGAAGCTTTCTTATTTACTCTTGTTGACTGCCATTCTGAAAAAATCTTCATAGCCCACTTATTGACGGAACGTGTTGACTTTGGTACGGCATTTTCCAGCAGTTGTTTCTCTTCTTCAGCAGTTTTGGGTTTGCGAAACGTCCGCTTGTGCTTCGAAGCCATAATGTTCTCATCGAGCTCACTATTGAATGAAGTTTCCACTATACAAATCATCTAATCTTATAATTCTTTTCAGATCTAGCAGCATGAACTAGCAGCACGGGAAAATGGTCCGAAGCTCATTAAACAAAACTTTTTATTCTTTTCAAAGACTATAGGAACTACAAAACATGAAAGAATGTCTTTATATTCTGTGAGATCGATTTTGACATTCTCTTGATGAGACTATGGAATAAAGTTATAGCACGGGAAAATGGCACCATTAGTTCATTATTCCATGAGATCGTTTTTTGAAGCCGTTCAATAAACTCGCAGATCGTGTTTTATCGGGTCTAAAACCACTCGACTACGCCTCGTGGTTTTAAACCCGATAAAACACTCCTGCTCGTTTATTAAACAGTACGTAAAATTCGCGCGTTATTGCTAGTATAGGTATGAAAATTACCACATAACTTCAGCGAAACGTAAAAATAGCACATTCGTTAAACAGGAAGTCCTGAATCAGAATCAACTGTGCCGGCTCGGCCCACTTCACTCATGATGTTATCTCACTTATTCCCGCACTTGCCTCAACGAACTAGTTGAAAGAAAATCCTAAAGAGGTAACGTTCGATGATAATATTCCTGTTAATTCACTTTTGAAGAAAGGGTGAAAACATTACAGGTACCTTTATAGAACGGCTCTAACCAAAATGAGTTCCTTTTCAGTGAACGCAGACAATCGAATTCGCTGAATAAAAGCAAGCATCGACCGCGATTAGAAACGAGTGGCATATTTTGACACGAAAGAAACCTTGTCCGGACACTGAGAAATTCAGTGAAATTCGGGCATGGTATAAATATCTATTCTTACATTTTGGAAAACGTCAGTAGCATATCAGGTTGATTTAGACTCGACTGCGTCACGTCAAAATAGAAACAGTAGCGGCTCAACCAAACTTGCCAGATATGACCTTGGTATAGCTGACAAGCCATCTTAACGCGGTGAGACTGATAACATTGCAATGCTCTTTTTCTGCCGCCCTGGAGTATCGCGTCCCAACATAAGCGTTAGGGTTTAAAGCTGAGGAAATAAATTTTTACAATCATTGACCACCCAGAGCCTAGAAATTTGTTTTTGTCAAGCATTCACTTTATAGGGTTCGGCTTCTCTGGGAAACCCGCATTTTACCCGCGCCATTGCATTCTAAATACAAAATACTCTTAAAAATGAATTTAAAATAGTTATCTTTTCAGAATCGCTTACCTTGGGCCGCGATGTACCCAAATCATCTGTAGTGTCGTAAATGGTTTGTTTTCTAAGAGGCTTTTAACATGGAACGCATGCATCAAGCAGTATAACAGAAATACGACAACACTTAAAAAAGGCATCTAATTAGTAAATAACGCTTATTGCTTATTCCATGATCGCACTTTGCATACATTAAACCATAATAGAACGTTTCTGTCAAATGATTATTGCTGGAGGACAAATATGTTACCACGGAGCGAATGTCACAGTCTATTGTCTCTATTGTCACTTACGTACGTATCCGTCCTTGCTTCGAGTGTTTTTATGCCATTCATTCATTCATTCATTCATTCATTCATTCATTCATTCATTCATTCATTCATTCATTCATTCATTCATTCATTCATTCATTCATTCGTCCGTTCGTTCGTTCGTTCGTTCGTTCATTCGTTTGTTCGTTCGTTCGTTCGTTCTTTCGTTCGTTCGTTCGTTCGTTCATTCATTCATTCATTCGTTCATTCGTCCGTCCGTCCGTTCGTTCGTTCGTTCGTTCGTTCGTTCGTTCATTCGTTCGTTCGTTCGTTCGTTCGTTCGTTCGTTCGTTCCTTCGTTCATTCATTCATTCGTTCGTTCGTTCGTTCGTTCGTTCGTTCGTTCATTCGTTCCTTCGTTCGTTCGTTCATTCATTCGTTCATTCATTCATTCGTTCGTTCGTTCGTTCGTTCGTTCGTTCGTTCATTCATTCGTTCGTTCGTTCGTTCGTTCGTTCATTCATTCATTCGTTCGTTCGTTCGTTCGTTCATTCCTTCATCCATTCATTCGGTTCGTTCGTTCGTTCATTCATTCATTCATTCATTCATTCATTCATTCGTTCGTTCGTTCGTTCGTTCGTTCATTCGTTCGTTCGTTCGTTCATTCGTTCATTCGTTCATTCGTTCATTCGTTCATTCGTTCGTTCGTTCGTTCGTTCGTTTGTTCGTTCGTTCGTCTTTTGTTTGAACTTACGAAAGTCTCAGACGATTAAGTTATAGCTTTGAAGTGGCATGTGTGGAGAAAGGATGGTGTAGTGGTCATCGTGTACGAATTTCGATAACAAGGTTAGATGGTCGGTGATTCGCGGCTTGGTCTCTTCATTGTATCGTGTTGTTTCATGGGGGTAACCCAGCGATGGACTATGTACCATCCCATCCAGGGGGTAGTAGTGTTGCTCCAAGTGGCTCCATGCACTGCTCTGCACTCAGTTTTACGCAACAGTTGTAAAAACATAAACATTCCGTCATGTGCATTACCACCGAATCACTACGCGCGAGTGCCTGATGCTCGTTTATTTTCTACATACAATACAGACCTGAAATTTACACAAATAATGAAAACAAATAACCTTTCGGCGAGAAAGTGGCACGTAATTAGGACAATAAAGTGTTTTAGTCTTAGAACTAACAGCCGATGCGTTCTTTTGGAACATGATGCGTAATATTATTGAAATATGGTGTGAATATGGAAAAAAGGTTTTATCCGCTAGTTCCTTAACAGAAGTGCTCTGCAGTCAGACATGAATTAAACGGTCGCCTTTAGGGAATGAATAGTTGCTCCCTAAATACAGGTTGACCGTTAAATAAAGTTTTGACTGGTTTGAAAGAAAAAATAAAAAATCAGCGAAAGGAGAATTTGGCGTGACTCAGAAGACAAAAAAAGAAGATTCATACCTTCCTTCGCGGTATGTAAAAAGAAATTGAAATAAACAAGATGGCAGTTTTAGGGAAACTTCTTAACAAGCCGCTCAATAAAGTTAAGGCCGCTTAATATAGGTTTGACTGTATTATTGTTATAACAGAAATCTTCGGCTCGCAGTTTAATTGTTGAATGGCTGACCCATGAAATCCCACATGATTTGATTTCTTGTGCTGATTGCCAAGCAAGCATTAATAGCCTCTTCATTCCGTCTTAGTGGGCGGCGACGCAAAGTAACCTTTTAAGCATCAAAACTGTTAGTTTCAAGGGAAATTGATAACGAAGCTGAGAGTCAATCATAAATACAATTATAGTTACTGACATTATTGAAAAAATGCACGGAAAAAAGTTGGCAAAATGAAAATCACATGAGTAATGCAGTGGGCTGATAAATGATAATGTGCATTAGTGAAGTAAGCAAGATATTTTGTGAAAATGGAGGCGACACAAAAATATCAAAAAAAGAACAACACTGTGGTAATGTTGACCTGTAAAGGGGCTAGAGATTCTTTGCATGGAAGGAAACATAAAGTAACCGAGTACAAGCTGTCTAATTTGCTGCGACTCCTGTGTTACAAACTGATGAATAGGTTTAGTCAGGAAGCAATAAAATCCTGGATCATATTTTCTCTGATTTGAATATTTTAAAAAAGCGTTTAGTTAATTCAAAAGAAAAAAAAGTTAAGAGAGTTTTATTTCATTTGCACCCATTTATTAGACCAAGATATTAAGGTCAGCACACACGAGAGGACTAGTCCCTGCAACTGGTCCCTGCGACTAGTCCCGAGGTTCAAGGGGTGAACTACCCATTTCAGTCAAAAAATGTAGTCGCAGGGACCAAAATTTGGTCCCTGCGACTAGTCCCACGAATTCAAACTGGTTTGAATTCGTAGGACCAGTCCTGGGGACTAGTCCCACAAACTATGCTTGGTCCCTTCGTGTGAACTGTTCGTGGGACAAGTCCGTTGCAACCAAATGAAAATATTTTATCGGATCTTTTAGTTTTTTTCCAGTTGGCCTGGAGAATAAATCTTGTATTTGTCTGTATGGGGAGTCTTGATCGAACAGTGGCCTTTTTGTGCTTCTGTATCGGCAATATAGGACACTGGAGAGAAACTTTATCGAAATTGCAAATGACAAACACCGATAGGCTTATGGATGAACAGTGTGCGGTATTATTGAACCGACTTACTTTTATGTTTTGCGGTTAATTTACTAAATTTGGTTTCACTGTTACGGACCGCTCTATTTTGCGTCTTCACATGTCGGCAAATTTCAGTAAAAGTGCCCTAAATTTTGCTATTTTGCTATTAACAGGTCCCCGCGCAGGCGCGTACGCAGGGGGGGTGCACTGGGTGCACGTGCACCCCCCCACCTAAGAAAAAAGTTCCGCTCAGAAACGTCCAAAAGAGGAAACAAAGTTCCGCCCAGATAGGTCGATCGACACGTTCCGCTCAGATACGGCAGAATTAAAACGGAAATGGTAAGGAAAAAAGACGAAAAGACTGAAAGACTAAAGGAAAAAGGAAAAAAAAAGACGATAGCCGTTTGTCGGAGCTGGAAATCGAGTGCGACCGGGAAATGTTCCCAAATATTTATGTCCTATTGCAGATTTGCTGCACCATCCCTGCCACAAGCTGCGAGTGTGAGCGCAGTGCTAGTGCACTAAGACGCCTCCATACATATACCAGGGTCACTATGAGTCAAGACAGGCTATCACATCTGGCTCTTTTTCATATCCACTATTCAGCGGAAGTTGACCTGGACGAAGTTGTTGAGCTGTTCGCCAGAAAACACCCGAGAAGGCTGGAGTTTGGCACACTCCTCAAAGACAGTTCAAACTTGTGATAGTGCTGCTCAACCAAATCTTTAATTTTTCATTGTTTCTGCAATTGCTACCTGGTTCAGTTGTAAAAGTTAGGAATAGAGTACATATTATGCGCCTCAGTCAACAATTTTGTTATCTTCCAAGTTCAAGTGAAATTCTTTAATGGCTCTCATGAATTTCGCATGGATTGTTGCATTGAATGTTATATATGCATGCAGCACTACAGATTTATAAAGCAACAGTCTCGCATATATGAGTAGAAATAAAATGATTCCAACGCTGTATAAGACAGAATTATTTGCTATTAAAGAAAGGTTTACATAACGTACCTTAATTGCGCATAACCATTTTTCTGTTTTCTAGAAAAGGGTGAACCTTCCATATTATACATACATATATATATATATATATTAGGACTGCTGACAAAAGTTCCGCTCAAGCTTAAAGTGCACTCCCCCACCGAAAAAACTGCGTACGCGCCTGCCGCGTGTAAACCCTTCAAGGGACTTCTCCCCGCAACTAGTCCCATCGTGTAAACATTACAGGAGACTAGTCGCTGCAACAAGGCCCTGCAACTAGTCCCCTCGTGTGTTCCGACCTTTAACAACGTTTAAGTGTCATAAAAACACGGCCAGTTCCCGTTCTTACGATAAAGCGCAAGTATGAAAGCCGGAGTCGTTTACAAAACGAAACAAAAATTCAGTTACATAAGCCATGCTCGACTTTGATGACATAGTTTTTATTCAGCATCACATTGAGCTACGTTTATTTAGGTCTTTTTCAACTATAAACGTTGATGACAACTTGGATATGTGAAGAAAAAAAGATTTTTTATTTATTATGACTAAAACTGCGCCTGTTTCAATGCACCATAAATCGATTAGCTGAATTGAATTGTTAATACCACCCCAAAATAATTTTACTATTTTAACTTCTCAGGAGTGAAAAAAAAAAACATAATAAGCCGAATTAAGAAATAAAGAACTTTGATCTGTAGGTTTTTCACTCTAGTCTACGTGTTTATATCATCTACACGTCGCGTAGCTGGGTTGTGTATTCATCATTTGCAATAACAGCTGAACACTTTTCGCTGAATAAAGAAACGAACTAATCAAACGTGGATTAAAAAGACAATTTAAATTGCTGCTTTTTTGACAAGTTAGAAGTATAAACAAATATCATTGGCTTAAACTCACTCATTATGCAAATCCGCTGAAGAAATCTTATTAGCAAAACGCTTATTAAAAAACCCCGAAGTGATTTTGGCCGTCACTGCCTTCTCTCGCGATCGTTATCTCTAAGCAAACACTGAAGGACCTGTATTGCAAGTATACCCTAATGCTTCTGCTATTTCTATGAGCACGAATCGGAGACAAAACAACAAACAGTTCATCGATAACCAACCCAGCTACTTCAGTTTGAGGAGGTAAGATGGAAAGCCGTTTGTCTCGGATTCAGATTACCTTGGCGCATAATGAGCGGATGCATCCTTTCCCTTAGATGTTATTTGTCGGATGTTTCCAAACCTTAAAATGTTTTGTGTGCCTTGCTGCCTTGCATCTTTTACCCGAGTTCTTTTTTGCACAAAAATATAGCATACGGATTTGAAGGTTTGCCCAATCTCCTCGGTGAATAAAAGCACGGAGCAAACTGTTCATTTAAATCAATATATTTTGTTTCTGTAGCTCGACAATGACATCATGCTGGCATATTTATTGTTTCATATTATTCACCCCTATAACATTCGATGTAACCAAATAAATTAAAACCAAATGTTACATTTCGTTGCTTACTCTTTTTAACTCATTTCTATGCTAGCCGACGGAATCAAAGAAGTCAGTTCAAATCATATAAAAAAAACGATGTTGGAAGGAAAAAACCAACAGCAACAACAAAGTGTTTAAACATCACATGATAACAAATGAGCGGCTTGCCGCATCTGACTACGCCGCACTGAACTGACATAAATTTCAATTCTTCGCGTCTCGTTTCAGGGCAAGCGCTGCAAGAAAAAAAATTATAAAAACTAGGCGATAGCTTTTTTCATGACCATTCTTAATTCTCGTTTTATGATAACCTAAAAGACGCATTTACATGTGTATGTCACAAAGATTCTTTCCGTGTTCCATTTCATATCAATTTTCCCCTGTATTTGTAATTGTACAAAATTGAATGGGTTTGCTTTTAAATGGATCTTTAACACCTTTATGAAGTATTGTGAAGCAGATCATTTCCTGGCTTGATTTCCCTCAAAATATATAATGTTTGTTTCACTTATTTCTTTTCAGTCCAAAGAAAACAAAAGAGTATTTCCCAGCTTGCAGCTAGAACAAAACATATTAAGATGAACAATGCTTCCGGAAGAATGAAATAAGATGGCGTAGAGTAGAAACAGACACAACATCTCAGTGAAAAGGTCTTCGTCATGTTAAACACAGCACAAAACAGCTCTTACAACAAAATTTCCAACCAGCCAAACTTGGGCAAAAATTTCAAGATTGAACCTTACATCGAAGCTATTCCAGAACTCGTTCCATTTTCAGTAGCCATCATTTTAGCCAACAGTCTCGTGTTTGTTCTCTTCATAAAGAAGATCACACTCAGGACTCCAGCAAACTACCTTCTTCTCAGCTTAGCGGGGTGCGATTTCTTCACAGGCTGTGTTAACATTCCGCTTGCCTTAATGGCCTTCACTCAAGTCGTTCCATACCCGGGACTATCCGATTTGTTCTACTTGGTGGCCGTATTGCACAACTTTACCGCCGTATCTACAGGTTTTCATATCTTGGTAATAACCCTGGAGAGGTACCTTGCATTCAGTTGGAATGTTACACGCCCAGCTTCCAAGGATGCTATCTTTAAACTGTTGTGTGCCGTGTGGGGAGCCTCTGCTGTAATTGCCATTGTGCCTTTCTTTTGGAAGACCCAGTTAAAAGAAAAAAGTCCCAAGGCGGCAAATCTTCAACTAGCTCATGCTATATTCTGCCTTGCAGCTGTTTTTATCTTGCCGTACACGTTCATAATTTATGCGTATGCCAACATGTTAAAGGGCATTAAGAACGCGCGACAGCAAAGGCAGCTGGCACAGAATAGTAGAAATCAACAAAGGAGCAACGAGCGACGATGTGTCGTGATATTTATTACCATGGGAATATTGTATCTTGTTTGCTGGTTGCCGTGGTTTACCTTGACCCTGATATTTGCAGTGGACCCGTTTTTTAACAGTGACGAGCTTAACACTATCTCACACGTGTTCATTGTTGTTCGGTATTTTAACTCGGTCCTGAATCCAGGCTTGTACACTTTCTTTAAGAAAGACTTCTTTCTTGCATTCAAGCAAGTAATTCTCAGGAGAAGACGGGAAGAAAGAGTGTGTTTGTCTGCTTTGGAAACTGTAAGGAAAAGCAGCTGTGATGACGTGTACATGCTAAACAGCTTGGTAGACACGGGGAGCGAAAATTGAGGCCACTAACTATCCGATTGATTACAAATCTTTGTATCATTTGCGCTTATGTAAATGCACCACAAGTGTGTGCTGAATTTGTATCATGAGTATTGTGCTCTGCAGGTCCAAGGCATGCACAGGGACCCATTATGCGTTATATTAGATGGCAAAGTATTTCTTGTAGTTTTATTGCCTCTAAATTTGTAACGAACAGTCTACCACTGAAATTCTGAAAATAATAACGTATGAACATAGGAGCATATAAGCATACGATGAGCAACTGTGTAAATGATGAAATTCCACTAGGACCAAATATCGGATAATTGACAATTTTTTACCGAAGTGGAGGTGGTGGTGGACACTTGCTCAGCGCGAAGCGGCGGAGTAAATATCTACCACCCTTCACTGACACTGAGTTTAGCATATACCAAACCTGTGGATAACCAGCACCAAATGGTTACTTTTTTTCTGACAAATAGGGAAAAACTCGCATGCGAAATCCAGAACGTGAATAGCAAACACGGCGAATAGCAAATACGGCGCGTGAATAGCAAATACATAACCCCAGTTTGAGTAGCCAATCAGACCTCGCGAAAAGCACTAGTCACTGGTTTGGATATACTAAGAAAACTTATCAAATAAACGTACGAGGTAATACTTATAAAGACGTGGAAAATTGTTTTGGTTGCTTCTTTCATAAAGGTAACAGGGTACTTAGTGGTGGATCCAGGATTTTCGAAGGGGAGGGGGTTAACCTGACAGAACGATATCGGAGCAATCTGAGACAAAATCGCCTCAGTGGTAGCTTTGTTCCCTCTCTTAATTTCGAGCTTAAACGACCCCTTAAGAGGGGGCTGGCTAGCCACCCAATCCACCGCCCTGTATCCGCACCTGGTACTGTCTTTCCGTGTTTCCTTATGTTTTATTTGTCAGCCTTGTTTCCAAACCCTTCAAAGTTGATGTTTCACTCAGCTGCGGAAACAATAGTCTTTGCCGCGTCTTGTTTGTTTTCCCAAACTTCCACTCGTGTTACAATGGCTTAACTGAAACATGGAAAGCATTTTGTATTTCTAACTAGCATAGCATAACTGTATAATTGTTAAAAACACTGGCCAAACAAAAAAGATACCCAAGTCAAGTTCTACGTTGAGATAACGGTAACGGTTCACAGCCGCTTTTAACAATCAGGTCACAGTCGAGGCGCTGTCATATCAAGGCAGTAAAGGAACAAGCCAAACTCTCCGCATCGCAAATGTGAAATATGATCATATTATAAAGGGGAAATGAAATTGAGAAAAAGGTGAATTTATAGTAAGTAAAGTAAGTAAGTAATTAAGTAAGTAAGTATAAAAGTGACTAAGTCAGTCAGTCAGTAAGTAAGTAGGTAGATTTGTCAGTAAGAGCCTTATTGCAGTGTCAGAGTAGTAAGCCAAAGGGATAATTGTTGACAGTATTTACAATCTAAGAACTATGTAAGAAGCTAGAATGGTACTAAAGGTACTTTAATACGTAGATTGAAAAATGCAAGTTTCTGCGTATGTGTAGATTAATGTACCTGTCCAAGAAAAAAGTGACTATGTTAATGATACAATATAGCTTTGTGTTTTTAAAATTTCGTCCTTCGCCCTTTACCCATGAGTTATTGTGATTGTTTTTTTTCTAAGTGCATGAATTGTCCTTTCCTGGAACGACCTCAACTGCGCATGTGCAATTGGTCTAATGAGTTCCGAATACAATTCAAATAGTGAAATAATACAGAATTATTGAGAAAGAAAAAAAATGAGCGTAAAGGTTGATAAAAAACTAGCATGTATGCATGTACAATTACAAGGGATGGGAATGTTAAAAAACGCTAAAATGTACAAAAAAGGTGAAAGAAACAATACATACTTAACAAAAAACGTATAAAAAACGATAACAAAGATAACAGCATACCTTAGATAAAAAGCTTCGCGCGAATTGAGTCTGATTCGACATTGAGACTGGGTCTTAATTTCCTAATGAACAAAAATTTCGTACTTGTTTTACACTTCATGAGGCCAAAAACTGTTTGTTAAGATTTTTTGGAGCAAAACAGTGTTTGTCACGAAAAATGCTTGCCAGTAGAGGAAGAATAGCTTCTATGTTCGTCAACACGTTGGTGCAAATGCCGGTGTGTGTGTTCAACATACCTTGCATCACACACGCAGGTCACATGCAAATTTATAAACTACACATTTGTTGGTTCACAACGGGTGGCCTTGCTTCCTGCGGTTTCAGATCTTGTGCAGTCTTGTGGCTCCCAAATGCAGGTTGAAAAGTCGTGCAGGTCTTCTGGTTGAGATCTTTAGGGCGTCTACGAACGATGTCGGCGGAGTCCTAGCCCTTAAAACTACACGGACGGGGCTCAACCCATCAGAAGCAGGCAATGCATACTCTGGCTGGACAGAGGCTTTCGAGGCGACAAATCGTGTGGTGGTAGAGTTTATTAGATTGTACTGGTATTTTAGTCGAGAAAACAATTCTTTCAAGCGATCGCATTCTTCTTAGAAGAAGGACCAGTAAGAAGTTAATCGAAATGGGCGATTGAGCATGGTTTTCAACAGGCCGAGCTAATATCGATCATCAACATGACTTATTATAAATAATGCAACAACAAAGACCAATGTTTGTGGGTTTCACGTAAACCTTCGTTTCCACACGTGGAGCTCTGTTAAGCAACTGTGTGCCGAGAAAGGGGAGCATGCTGTTATTCTTCATTTCCATAGTGAACTTAACTGAAGTACGGCAGTGGTTAAAGGTCTCAAGGAAATTAGCCGCTGACGATGGTCAGTGGTCGTCTAGGTATCTCTTGTAGTAAAAAGGCATTTTGCCTTAGTTTACGTTCCAGAGTTTCCACAGTGGAGTACATACACACGTTGGCTAGCAGGGGCCCGAGTGGGGACCATGGCAACACCATCGGTATGTTCGCATAGTTGCCCGTTGAACTGAAAAGGCTGGTCTTTGGCAGTAGCTCTAAGAAGATCGGCGAGGTCTATCTTACAGAGATTCAAGTGGTGTGTTTTATTGAACTAGCTGTTCTTAAAGGCCTCACTAGTAAGTATCTGTATGATTTACTCCAGAGGCAAGTCAGGACGAGGAAACATCATAGGACACCAGAATGTCGCCATTGTTGATCTTCAATTCGTTTCACTTCGCTTCAATTTATCGATCAAGTAATGGTTGCACGAGACGGGTCTTAATTTCTCGTCTAGCCATATTGCCAAACTGCATAGTTGTACGTCTGTGTAGCTGACAAAATAGGGCATGTAGCTAAACGTTTCTTGTGTTTTTATGGTAAACCATATGAGTGGGCCAATCTGGAGCCCATAGACCAACCAGAATCTCCAACCACGTTAGGAAGAATTCTACGAAGAGTGCTTAGGTGGTCTTCCTCTCCCGCTCCTTGGTCTCTCTGGGTCAACGGCCCTGAATTTGGTAGCATCATTTATGGATGCATCGGCTAGCAAGCTTAAATATTCCGACTTGTCCATAACGATAACTCCAGACCTTTTTTCAGGTATGGTTATGGCAATGTCGTCACGTATCTTTAACTGATGGATAGCTCTCAAGAGTGCCATAGGAGGTTTTAGGGCCTTTTAGTGCACAGCGCAGGCTCGCTTAGATCATCTGGCAGATAAGGCTTGAGTTTCCAATAAGCTTTTTCAAAGTTGGCCTTCACTTCAATCGAAGAAACCCTCTCTGGGATGGCGATATATGCTCGTCGACGTCCTTCTCTTCATACAGCAGCCGTGAGACTATGCCGGAGGTTTCGTCGGAGCCGGACGTTTCGTCGTAGTAGGTTATTCAAGGTCACTGGATGATTGATTGGTTGCTTAATGTTATCCTATGGGGGTGGGCACGGAAGAGGGCTTATGTTTTGTCAGGGGTGGGTTATCGCTATGCCTCCACAATGCTTTCATTAGGAGGTTCTAGGGGACCCTGTGCAAAGACAGGAATTTTTAGCAGAAGCTTTACAAGTAGACGAGATTCATTTACGTGTATGATTTTCATTAGTTAGTCTTACGTGTATCCTTTTCATTAGCTAGTCTTTATTTTATCGTATTTTGCACCCACAACCCTTCGTAGAGAGCTGTATATAAACCAGTATCACGATTCTCAGTTTCTTTCGATTGTTTTTGAGACGTCAATATTACTACGTTTTGACGTCTCAAAAGCGAGCCAATGATTGGTTGAAAATCTCGCGCCGTTTTTGCTGGGCTCCTTCAATTCAAAACAGAAATTTAAAGTTTTTCGTCTTAAAGCGGCCAGAAATGTAAATTACTTAGCCGTTTGAAAGATAAAGGAAAGCGATATTCAATTGCTGGTTTTCACGTGACGTCATAAAATTCTAAAATCGTAAATCGCGAGGTCTTTCGATTTTATATCCCCACCAGGTTGAAGATGACTTTAAATTATATCTTTTAACAAGTTTTCAGCTCGGTAGCGTCTTTCGTTTTGAAAATACAGAATATTAAATTTCTGGCTTTTCACCCTACGTGACACCAACACAGCGTCCGTGACAAAGCTTTCTCTTATGCCAAAAAAGGACTCTCCTTGTGATTTTTAGCAGTTTGGACAGTTAAAGCGTTAGGAGAGAAATTAATGTGGCTGTATAGTAGTTCACGAGAGAAAAGTAATCGCTGGAAGAGCAGAAGTGAATTCCAGATGTTTTCATTGATTTCCGGCGGCCATGTTTGTGCCCCTCCGAGGGACACCAACATGGCGTTTCCATATTGAGCTCTACAAATTTCAGTCGAACATTTCAGCAAATAACTCAGCAGCGGAATACCATACAGATGTGAAGTTGTTTAGTTATGTATCCTTTATAACACTACAAATTCTTTCCTTCTTTCATCAAATGGTTTTGATTTCAATATTTTATGGCGTGACAGTGAAAACCAAGAATTAAAACGTGTTTTCATTTGATTCAGTTTGTTTTTGTTGAGGTGTTGCGCTCGCTAATCACGCAATCGAGTTTTTGAAAAAGTTTTGAACGAAAAGTTCGTCAAGTTTGCGTTATTTTACCTATTTTGGCGACTTCTGGAACCTACTGGCAAAACTACATAAAGATGCTACTTTGAATTTGTTTGTGTGAAGCACCGATTTATGGTGACAAAAGTCCATATTTTGATAATTTTTCTGCAAAACAAAGATTTGATAGCGCGTCAAACATTCGTGTTCAACACTTTAGAAGTTGTAAGAATTTATCTTTCAATCCGTGCAGAAAATTCTCAGTCTTGCGTTTGCTTTCTCCTAATTGCGATTTTGAGACGGCAATTCTGCATTATATTGACGGCTATATTCTCCGTATTGGGCTCCGTCGCAGTCGCGACTCCGCCCAATACGGAGAATACATTTTCTTCCAACTAGCCGTCATTATAATGCAGAATTGCCGTCTCAAAATCGCAGTTAGTTTATATGAGAGTCTGACAGAAAATTCGTCCGTTTGATTCAATTCGCGCATTTATATTCTGCTCATGTAAAGAGGAAACAAAAACGCTAGAATCTACACTGGGTTCATTTAGACTTCAACCAAATACAATTATATAAAAGGTCCATTCAAGAGAAACCATTTACATCGGGCGTTTAAATATACAGGGGAAGCAATTTTATAAAACGCATGGCATCTCTTACTGTATTGTAAAATACTGAAAATGCGAGGGCTGTAGGAGAATTCAGAGGTTTAGTTCTAGCAACTACAGTGGTTTGAAGTTCTTGCGGGTTACATTTCATTTTTTCTATATGTATTTTTTGCTGTTTCGAAGACAGTAAACGTAAGGCAGTAAGGCAGTAAGGCGTAAGGCAGTAAACTCTTGAACCTAATGGCTCATAAAATAACTCCAGCTTGTAAGACCCCTTCTTTTGTTTGTATCAGGTTCGGCACATCACTTACTTAGTTACGATTTACATAAAAGATTAATAACGCAGTGTACCCTACACTAAAAACGAAACAGCCCAGTGCCTTAATGAGCGTGAACAATTCAGGTACAATTATTATTACGCCTACTCTTGATTTATATACGATCTTTATGTTGGAATCAATTAATCTTTGTGCTCCGCTTACATCATCGAACAATATACTAAAACGCTGCTGAAGTACTTTACACCTAAGTACAAGTTGTATACTTGCACTTGGGGATGGACCATTATATTTTTGAGGGGGGGGGGGAGGGGGGTTCCTGCCGACAAAAGCAGAGGGAAAAGTATCATGCAAGCGAGCCATCAAAAAAAAAATTCGAACAAGCCTTTCTACTCTCGGGGTCATGAGTTTGACCAAGAACTTAGCCTGCAATTTGTACACGCACTTTACACAGCTTCTAAATGTTTTGTTGGCCCACTTTACACAGCTATTAAACATTTTTCTTTTTAATCTGCTGCAGCTTTTGAGATGTATTTTTATAAAATAAATAAAAACATTATTATTAGTAGTAGTACTATTATTATTATAATTCAGTAAACTGTGATCGTCCGGGTGAGTGTAGTCCTGAGATGGACTGTTTGAGGTGACATTGACTGACGTTTCGACAACCTGAGCGGAAGTCATCATAAGAGTCGAAAGGTGATGATGACTTTCGCTCAGGTTGTCGAAACGTCAGTCAATGTCACCTCAAACAGTCCTTCTCAGGACTACACTCACCCGGACGATCACAATTTACCGCACAATTTAAGCAATTGCAAATTTGCAATTGCTTAAATTGCGATTACAACTGTGATGGTCACATCTTCACTTCATTTGTATTTCCGCAGCTCACATCAATTCATTCTATGTTTCATTTCTTTCACGGGTTAAGATGACTCAAAAAAATGGCCTGCTTCCAATGTATGGGTCTTCATAGCCCAGCTGGTAGAGCCCTGCAGCGCGAACGGAGAGGCCACGGGTTTAAATCCCGTTAAAGGACAGAACATTCTTTTTTTTTTCGGGCGATGGTCACATCCTCATTTCATTTGTATTTTCGCAGTTCACATCCTTTCATTCTATTATTAGTTATGTCATTAAATTAACTTCATTTTGAGAGCCTTTATTTCCCTCCTTTTTTTTCTAACTGCTCTCAAATCTCAGCAAGGGAATATACTTTGTATGGAAACGTATGCTATAAAAAAAAATAATAAATAAATAAATCACTTTATTTAGGTGTCAACGGTATCTAGCAAAGAATGCTAATTGGGGACACCTCCAAGTTCGAATTGGAATTTGGATGTGTTGGTTTTTGAGGAGAGGGGAAAACCGGAGCACCCGGAGAAAAACCTCTCGGAGCAAGGACGAGAACCAACAACAAACTCAACCCAAGGCCAGATATAGCATCAGCCACCTAGTAACGATAAGTAGACTAAATGCAGCTTTAAACATCAGCCTTGAGCAAAAGCAGGGCATGTCTAAAACAATAAGACGATGGCAGGGACCAGACCTCGAACGACCGACCGTCCTTCAGATCTGAAATCCATCGCGCTGCTAAAACCACTGCACTACTGTGCCTCCACAAAAGCAATGCTAGTAGAGGTACGCTGTTATGTCTTATTCTGGTATAGGCATGCATTTTATTTATGCATTAGAACTGTGTTAACATATCATTCTTGTGATATGTATCATTCATAATACATCAATGATTCACGGTATGCTCCGACAACCTGGAACTGCTTACCAAATGATATCAAACCCACCCAGTCTATTTCTATTATTAGACTCGTTTAAATACATTTCTTTTGAGAAATTTTAAGAATTATTGTAAAGGAATTGAGATTTTTTTAAATGCGCTTTATTATTGTTATTATTATTATTATTATTATTATTATTATTATTATTATTATTATTATTGCTGATTTTTCATTTTGTGATTGATTGGTAACTAAACAAAAACAAAATTCTTACACAAGCTCACGTCCAAATAAAATGTTGCACAACCTGAAGTTGAGAAAAAATTCTTGCTCGAAAAAATTGCCTACCCCCCCCCCCCCCTTCACCCACTTAAAAATCCATCTCTTAGGGACACTCAATACTGAAAGGCAGTGTCTAAGCGAGTTTTAAAGGGTTGAAACTAATATACTCTTGTCATTCCATATTTCCCAAATTTTGCAATTGTTTGAGCAATTTTACTTATTTGAACTCCGTTCAAAACAAACAGTCATTCCTGACTACTCCTGACTGAAACGTTTAAGATCCACGGCATAACATTACACCACATCTCGTATAATCTACTCGTTGTACGTAAAGGCCTGTACAATCTACTTGGTAAATATAAATATCGTGATGGCAGAATTAAGACGAGGGAGTGAAAGTACTTTGTTTTTACCACAGGGGATTATGCAGCTCTTCTATGTTTCTCAAGGGCCGGATAAGAATAAAACAATCAAAATTGAAGCATCGATAAAGCATAAATCTTCGTTCTTTTGTTCGCATGGGCTGATGTGGGAGTCTTGACTTGATAAATGTAATAGACGCTTTCATTTCACTGCTGATTAAGTGAAATTTACACCGAGGAAAGAAAGCATGCCTTATTAAGCTCCATGGCACTGATTCTAGACTCTCGCTTGACGAGGGGAAGAGCTGAAATGCTTCGGCATGGTATCCTTGAAGCTGTGACTTAGGAAAAGGCTGCCCTTCGCCACGTCATATTGAACTGTGGAACAGAGGAATTTTTGGACAAAAGTTTATTCCATAACAGCTCTTTGAAAGCCGGACAAAAATCCGGCTTGAAGAATGTGTACAGCAACGGGTTGACGATACAAGTTAAGTAGCGAAAGGGAACCAAACCACTGCATAAAGCTATCAGGGTTTTTCACGTGAACTCGTAAATTAACGAGCAGTGCAAGCATGTACCATGGCAGCCAACATAGTGCGAACACAGCGGCCATCACTCCAAATATGATATACAAACGCGGCGTACTCTCAGACTGCTCGCTTGACTGGTGCGACTGTTTCTTCTTAGTAGCGAAGGTTCTTTCTGTCCACTTCTGTCAGATATTACCCTGAACATAACAATCAACGCATAAGCTATGAACTCATACGACAAAAAGAACGCGGCAAACAAACAGAAAATCCCGTGACCCAGAAAGAGCTTCCTTTTAGTGGCTTCGTCGCTGACGTTTATCCAAGATAAAGGAATGAGACCGATCAGTGAGGACAGCAGCCAGACAGCCGCGATTACTGTCAACATGGCTTTTCTGGTTAGACGACGATGCTTTAAAGGCCATACATGTACTTCTCGGCTATTACAACTAGAATATGATACACAGTCGCTGTCGCCGTTAACACGTGTAAAACGAGCGTAAGATAGCCTAAGTAAGTTCTTGCTTCTGGAGAACGAATCTCTGATGTGAAGAAGGTAATAATGATCACGGGAATGTTAACAAACCCGGTTGTAAAGTCAGCCACAGCCAAGCTAATAAGCGGGCAGTTTGGTACACGTTGCAGATACCACCGTTTAAAAAACAGAACGATTACCAAGACATTTGTGATCACGATGGCTACTGAGAGAGGAACAAGTTTAGCGATTTCACTGTACAGAGGCTGTGGTTTAGAAGAGGTGTTGTTGTCCCCCATATCAACTAACTCAGATTCACCATGGAAAATGGTCTGCTTTCCTTTTAAGATTTTTCCACCACTCCTAAAAATATTCAGTCTTGCGTCTGAAACGCTTCATCGAGCTACTACATGTTTATTTAAATGCAAAATACCTTATTACCCTTATTTCACTCAATTGTCTGACCCATGCAGTAATGACGTTTAAGGTGTGTCGGTTATTTCCTTTTTCGCGGTAGTTATAAGCAATCAATAATGTGGCACGTGTAATGAACTGAGTTTTATATAAAAATATGAGACAATCAGCGGTTGTACTGTGTTGAACACAATGGGCATAGACACGCACCAATATACGCTTCAACGACACTTCAACCACATGTTGTTTAATGTGGTTATGGAACCGTTGCATTCATTGAAGAGATGAATTCGCCATTTTAATTAAATTTGTTCGGTAGCCTATCAGCTGAGTTTTATTTATTAGCACTTTTAATCTGGCTACATACCTTGCAATGTAGGCTTGATTACCAGCTGCCATTAGGGAAATAAGCTCCTCTGGATCTGGTTCGAAGGATGACTGGGGGTGTTTTGTGTTATCGAGCAAGACACTTATAATCTCACAAGTGACTCTCTCAGCTATACTAGGGCAACCTTATGTAATGCAAGGGGTAATCAGTGATGGACTAACTTCCAGGGCTGCTAAGCTGCAATGGTGTAGGCCAAGTGCAGTCTTTTTTCACAATTTTAAATAATTGCTGGATGCTTAAAACTGTTGAAGGTATTTGTCTACCATGCTGTCAATCAATGTTTATGTCTGACCTAGCCGGTGTAGTTTTGAACCAACCACAGTTATTTGCAAAACAGCTCGTACTTTAACTTTTGTGAAAATCGCACTGGAAGCCCTCCTCCTGCTGCTGTTGTGTGTATACAGACCGTGATAGTTTACTTCGCTTTATTACTGCTATACTTCACTTATTACAGAACTGGTTTATAATCAAGTCATTTTTTGTTCTTTATTCAGAGATATTACACTGCAACAGCAGCTGAATATACAATGCACAGGTCTGGAGGATAACTTTGGAGACAGAATTTTTTTTCTCCAAGGGAAGCTTCGTAATCAAGAATAAACCAACTAGATAAAGCAACACATCAAGTGACAACCTATTCAGATACATTTAAATATCTTTCCTTAAGGTTGCTGAATTTGTATAAATAAAACATTGTGAAAGAAACACTACATGTATGTCATTTCATAACAATAATAATATTTCCATAGTGTCTTGATAATTTGAGGGCGGCATGGTTGACTAATGGTTAGTGCCCTGGACTCTGAAATTGAGCAGTCCGGGTTCAAACCATGGCCAGGGTAATTGGGGTAATGGTGTTGTGTTCTTAGACAAGACACTTTACTCTCATAGTGCCTCTCTCCACCCAGGTGTGTAAATGGGTGCTGGCAAGTTTACTGCTGTGGGGTAACCCTGCGATAGACTAACATCCCATCCAGGGAGAGGGGGGGAGAGAATACTCCTAGTCTCTTCAAGCTATTGAAACTGGTATAAGCTCCCGCCTGATGGGACACTAGGCTGGAATACAGACTTGAAAAGTTGACATCAAATGAGTAGGAGGCAGGTCTTATTTTTACCAAGCTCGACAAATTAAATGAAATACTTTTGGTCAAACAGCTTGAAGCCTGTGTCAGAGACAAACTAAACACCAGGGTTTTGTTCTTTAGTGATGCAGGCTAACCACTTGCAAAATAATGAATAAAACCCATTTGAACCTCATTAAGTTTCGAACCATTTATTGAACTTCTCACCTTTCCACAACAGGCGATTTGCTGTGCATGAAGTCTCCACTAATGAGTTGTTGTGGAATCACTTTTTAGTTACAACAGATGCAATAAAACATTTCAAAGTGACCTTCAGTGCACGGGTAATCAAAATGATAGTATGAAGCTCTAATGATGCCAATTATGGACATCAGTAAACCCATTTACCATGCTAGAGCCTGGAACAGGCTATATAGGCCCACTCGGGTAGAAGCAATTCATGCAGCAGAAATAGCAGTTTGTTATCTTCCCAGTCCCCTAAATAAACTGGAAAAGACTGAAAAGTTATTTTGGGTGTTCTAAAGGTACTATAATTCAACTGTGACATGAGAATCAGTACAGTACAAACAAATAATTCGCTGGCTTCTTCAGTAAACCAGTGCTCTTTTGACGTCCATCTTGATCATCTACGGGAACTTATTCTTCTAAATTGGATTCTCCTAGTCCCAAAGAACACATAATTAAATCATTTTGAAGGAAACTATATAACTCCCAAAAACAGTGGAAGATCGTGGAATGAAAGTGCTTAACTCGACGCATGAAACTTCAAAAGTACAGACGGTTAACACTCAAAAAAGGGACATTTTCGTTTAGTCGAAACGGCGTAGATCGACTGGTACATACTGGTGCGTTATGTTTCCCATATTGGAAAATTTCTAAGCTTTTGATTTATTATAATTTTACGCCAAGCACCACTAGCTGAAAGCCGTGTTAGACAAAAACTTCCGACCTACTAGACGAAGAGAAAAATCGGCCATTTTACCTTGTTCGAGAAATGTCAAAATTTACCATGATAAGCTCTAAATATAAGAACTTCGACGCCAAAACCTTACTTTACTATTCACGAACTTTCCACATCTAATATTGTAGCAGAAAAAAGGCCAGCGAAAGTTGTGCAAACGATGATCAAACTCACCCGAAAAACCGCTCGCATCACAACAAAATTCCGCCATGTTGGAAATTCATCAAAATAATGCATTGCGGTCTTAGTGCGCACACCACCTGTGTCACAAAGGAATCCTTCAGCCCGTGAAGGCTGTCATTTTTAAAGTGGTACTATGATCAAAAAATCACTTTTATTTTTTCTTCGGATTTCGAAACTATGTTTGTTAAACACTCCCCAAGCGAAATTATAAGCCTTAATTTTGAGAAGAAGACCGTTAATGTAAACTGCACTTTTCCGTTTTAATGGTCCGCCATTATTACACCAGAAAGGATACAATGACGTCATACACTCAAGATCTGTAGAATGTAGTGTGTGAACGCGGCTTACAAATTATGCAAAACACGAGTTTGAGAGTGTGAAAGCTCAAAACTCCCGTGCTGCATACTAAACAAGGCACTTTCACACACACTGCATTCTAAAACTCGTGAGTGAATGATGTCATTCTGTCCTTTCTGGTGTAATAATGGCGGACTATTAAATCGGAAAATTGCAGTTTAAATAAACAGTCTTCTTGTCGAAATTAAGGGTTAAAATTTCGCTTGGGGAGTGTTTAGTAAACAAAGTTTCGAAATCCGAAGAAAAAATAAAAGTGATTTCTTGATTGTAGTACCACTTTAATACTGTAGTGATTAAGTTTCATTAGAAGTCAAGTCAAGAGAAGTGGGTGCCTTTGAGAACCCCTAAAACAGCAGCTCAAACTGACGCTTTTGCTGCTTTCAGTGGGGTGACCAACCAGAAGTAGAGGTTTACCAGGTATGAATCGCAATGATCTAAAGCTAACTCATGCACCTTTAGTGGGTAAGCTAAAACACTGCATACCCAATAAGGAAAAGCTTGGCCGGTGTTTGGGGCCGTCCAGGCAAATTCCCTTTTAGAGAAATACTCTTTGCAAGTTCAAGAGCTGTTACAAAAAAAGCTACATAATCACATGGTTTTCTTAGACTAAAGCATTGGGGGAAATGTAAGTAGTGGTTAAAGAAAAGTAACAAATTTAAGAAATTGGAGTAATTCTAAGGTAAGTGCATTTCGTAAAGACTGAAATGCCCACTTTACAGTACCACGGATGGAAAAACATCGGAAAATCTGTACCTTTTCTCAGCTTCAAGTGTTTTTTCGAAATGATGAATTAAAGACATTTTAAGACAATTAGGGGATGAAGGTCATTGTCTGTCTAGACCATCCAAGAACTGGTTAAGCTACACATAGCAACTACGTAGAAATGTGCACTCACTCTAACAACGGGCACCAAGTTTCTCGGATTCTTTGCAGACTCTTTTACTTACTCAAGACAAAATCGAGAGGGTGAAAAACAATCCTACTTTACAGTCCAAATCTTCCCGTTCACCTCACCAGATCCATCCAGTCGAGAGCAGAGCTTTCAGCATGAGTCAAAATTATGCTGCTACAGTTGAGACCTGTCTCCTTGCAAACGAAGAATTTCTGTGAGACAACTTGGAATGGAAAGGCTTAATAACCACTGACCTAGTTACAAAAACTGATGCTTCTCTCAAGGAAAAGGGCTCTTTTCCGTATGAAGTCTTTAAAGTAGGGCAGTGTCACCTCAGGCCCCTTTCATGTTCAGAGTGGAGTTTCACAATCAGAATCAGCTCAAAATTTGCTTTTTGCAACATGGATAGCTGGTTTTATAAAAAGAAATTTATTCAGTTCACGGAGATATCTCTGCCGTCTTAGAGATTCCATCTTCCGAATTTCATTCTCTGAAAGCTTACAGAACTCCAATATTTATTGATGAAACATTCCAAATTTGATTCTTTAAGTCGGTGGCAATTTCATTTACAGACCTAGAAAATTGTTGCACATGAAATACGTTTTAAACGTTTTGTTTCTAAAGGGATAGACTGCTTTACTTCTACTGTTGTTATTTTTGAAGTGATTCCACGTCTTTCCGTTGAAAGGCATTCATTAAGTCTGGTTTCCACTTCAACATATTTTTATTTGAAAAATATCCCTGGGTATTCGCCCCACATTGTATTTATGACATACCGACAATAGGTTATGACGTCATCGAAGTTAACGTTTTCCTCCTTAAAAATACGGATTAACCGGTCCCTCCTGTACTACTCCTGTACACTCGGTGCATGTAATTCGTGACTACGCTGGACAACTCTCTACAAGTAGTTTAACTAGTTGTCGCGCACGAAGGAAAGCGAAAATTAACGCCAAAAGTGTGAATGATGTAGGCCAGGCGCTTTTTCAAAAGCGAAAGGTTATCAAAGTCACCTCAGTTTTTGAGCTCTGTACATTCACTTACACGAAGTTATGATTTACATGGACATTTAAGGGCATCCAAAACCTAGGTAAACACTAGCTTGTTCATTTCTTGTGGCGTTTTGCTTCCAAGCGCAAACACAGTATACCTCCTGTAAGCACACACTACAAAAGAAATCGTTCAACGCCGAATCGTTTTTGGTCGTACTTATTTTAAAAAAATCAAACGTTCAGTAAAATCCTCTTTGTGTCACACGTGTGGAAGGAATGTTTTTGTTTGACCAGTTTATTAGATGCTTTAACATTGCTGCTATATGACTGTTTACACCGAGGAAACAAAGCATGTCTTATTGAGCTCCATGGTGTTGATTCTGGACTCTCGCTTGACCAGTGGAAGAGCTGAAATGTTTGGGTACGGTATCTTTGGAGCTTTGTCTTGGGAAAGGGCCGCTCTTCGCCACGTCATATTGAACTGTGGAACAGAGGAACTTTTACACAAAAGTTTGTTCCATAACAGCTCTTTGAAAGCTCGACGAAAATCCGGCTTGAAAAATGTGTACAGCAACGGGTTGACGATACAGGTTAAGTAACGAAAGGGAATAAACCACTGCATAAAGCTGTCAAGGTTTTTCACGTGAACTTGTAAATTAACGAGCAGTACCAGCATGTACCACGGCAGCCAACATAGTGCAAACACTGTGGCCATCACTGCAAATATGATGCCGCAAACGCGGCGCCTCTGATTATTTATCAGTTCACGGGTGTGACTGTTTCTTCTCAGCAGCGAAGGTTCTTTCTGTCCAAGTTTGCCAGATATTACTCTAAACATCACGATCAGCGCGTAAACTATGAACACATACGACAAGACGAACACAGCAAACAGGCAGAAAATCCCGTGACCCAGAAAGAGCTTTCTTTTAGTGGCTTCGTCGCTGACGTGTATCCAAGAGAAAGGAATGAGACCGATCAGTGAGCACAGCAGCCAGACAGCCGCGATCACTGTCAACATGGCTTTTCTGGTAAGACGGCGATGCTTTAAAGGCCACACAATAGCAAAGTACTTCTCGGCTATTACAACTAGAATATGATACACAGTCGCTGTCGCCGTTAACACGTGTAAAACGAGCACAAGATAACTTAAGTAAGTTCTTGCTTCTTGAGAACGAATCTCTGATGTGAGGAAGGTAATAATAAACAGGGGAATGTTAACAAACCCAGTTGTAAAGTCGCACACAGCCAAGCTAATAAGCGGGTAGTTTGGTACACGTTGTAGATACCGCCGTTTAAAAAACAGAACGATTACCAAGACATTTGTGATCACGATGGCTACTGAGAGAGGAACAAGTTTAGCGATTTCACCGTATAGAGGCTGTGCTTCAGAAGAAGTCTTGTTCTCCGCCATAGTCGGCTAACTTCATCTCACCATTATATTAACAATAACGCTAACCGGACGTGTTTCACCGTGCTCCAAAATTATCTGTGCAGCTTATGGAATAAGCGAAAAACATAATAGTGTCCGTTCCACGATATTATTTTCCTGCTCCTAATCAACTGTTCAATCATGCGTCTGAAACGCTCCATCGATCGATGAAAGGTTCATTTAGATGCAAAATACGCCGTTACACTTATTTCACTCAATTGTCTTATTCCCGTTATGACGGTTAATCATTTACGCTCTCGTGGCACCTGTACTAGAGTGTGCTAAGGTGACAGTCGCGTGACAGTCAGCGGATGTCATTAGGCATAAACACGCACCACTATCGCTTCGTCTTTTAAAATCAACTGGATGTTTTGATGACTCCGTGTCATCACTATTAATTTCAGAGTAACGGAAAAGCTTAATTTTACATTTAACACACCATTTTTGTAGTACTTGCAGTCAATATAACTTCACAGTTGCATGCAACCAGCTTTCAATCCAGTGTCTTCTGAATTTGATAATTTTGACATGGAGTCATGGAAAAGTTATTCGTCTCTATTCTGGTTAATTTTCATTCTCGAGTGATTCACGCTAATTATCTTTTTTTTTTATCAAAAACCAATACCGGTAGCTAGGAAACCACTGGAGCGAAACTGGAGCACGTTTTAGTTTCAATCAGAAAAGCCCCAAAGGAAGGGGGTACTCAACAGAGTTTCGTACGGGTGAGCTCCGCGCCAAGGTTCACACCCTTATTCTTAAATTAATATTAATACAAATTTGATTGAAACGGAAATCCTTTTATATTCGTAGAACAAGAATTGCATATTATTGATACCTGAAAACGCTCGAACGCTTTCGTATACTTTTGGGCTTTGTGATAAGTTTACCATGTATTTTGGCAAACCTTAAAATAATTAAACGACAAATTTCCTTATTCTTCGGTATACTGGAAGCGCAAAAAGGCGCCTTTTTCAGTTAAAGTCGTTTTCTATGGTACTAAAAGTTCTGAGATGGAGAAAAATTTTTTTTAGAAAATTCACGATTTGAAGACGGGAGGGCCACAAAACCTGCAGAAAGTATTCGGGTTCACCGAGAAACCCATTACACAACAAAAGATTCTGGATTTAAAAGTATGCGGATCATGTCAATAATCCGGTAATGGTTTTTCAGTAAATCCAATTTTTTGCAGCTTGTACGACCTTCGCGTCTTTCAAATAAAAAACTTTGTTCGCAGATTTTCCTCGAGATAGAACCTCATTTAGTATATTGGATGGGGAATTCCCTGACTGGCCGGCTGTCAGTATCTAAACAATGTTTCACATTTTGGTTTACTAGCGCGCTGTCAAGTGAACACCTTTGGCTATCTCTGGAGGATCTGGAGCGTTGTGGAAACTGTTTGAAATTCGAATACCCTGTAACGTAAACACGTCACAATGATGAACACGGAAACATTTACGAATCCGAATACGTTTCCTCTAGTTTTGATCATTTTCGGTCAGTACCCTCGTATCATTAATTCTTAATTGTAAGTTTTGAGAATCAAAACACTCGCTCTATATCCATATGAAGTCGTCAATTATTTGTAAGTTTCACAGTGAACCTGACTGGTTACCTTTCAAAGAAATGAGAAATGAGACAACAACAAAAGGCTATTATGATGTTTAAAGTAATCAATGGCTTGTGCCCTGCCTATTTGTCATATATGATCACTTTTAGCAAGAGCCTGAATGATTACAGCGCCCGCTCTTCCAAAACAGACCTTCAACTTCAAAAAACCAGAACAATTATGACAATGGCTTCACAATTTTAGGAGTCAAGGTCTGGAATTGTATTCCCTCCAGCCTTAAGGAGGAGAATTCCATGGAAGTTTTTAAGGAAAAAAATCAAGTTGCACACTATCTGCACAAGCAAAATTTAATGATGATATTTCTTTAGTGTTTGATTTACTTAACATTTGTTCGTAGATTAACAGATTAACAGTAGATTAACAGTAAATAAATATTACTGAAGAAGAAAAAATTGCTTGTAAAGTTTTATTTGATTAAAAAAACCGTGGATAAATAAAAATCAGTTCCATCCATCCATCTATCCATCCCTCCATCCATCTTTCGAATGGTCCGCAAAAAATGGAGCACGCCATTATCCTCAAACTAATGACGATTCTTTTATTTTGACTCGCCCTACAGGCATACTAAAATACAGCGTAACTCTTAGTTATATCCCGCGAACGTACACGGTAATTACTATGTATTAATGAGATATACACATCCACACCGGACATTACTCAACTGATCAGCACTATTTCTACAGGTTCTGAGTATTTCAAAGCGAGGCGTGGTGCAACTCTTACGAAAATGAGACTTCATTCACATGCAAATAACACGCATTTTTCAAATGAAGGGCTATGAGCCACTGGCCTGAAAATAGCCTGTTCCCGGCATTCAGATAGTGGAGCCCGAGCAAAAAATAAACTGAGCGAGCGAAAGAGCGGGAAAAAACGAGGGGAGACTGGGGAAGAGGACCAGTCTCCCCTGGAACAGGCTAGCCTGAAATAGAGGCTAAAGGCAATTCGGTAATGACCGGTCTAAGTGTGATGGATTATGTTCGACTTCTGAATTAATTTGGAGTTATAGGGACACTGTCACCAATTTTTTGGATAACTTTGAAAAGCTAAAAGACATTCCAATCAGAGGAAACCCAAAACTACTGCTGCAGTTTCGTTTAAAATTACTCTACCAGTTCTCTGAGACTAGAAATAAGTGTGTTTGGCTGCGGATCGCTAAGATGGAAATGGATTGCAACTTGAAAACAAGTTAGGCTAACGTTTTCAAGTTTTTCCTTAGTTTCTTGGCAAAATTGCCAGAAACGGACTATATGGTTTGTTCGCCCTTTGAACAAATCTCTTCTCTTGACGTTCTAGGAGTATTCTGTGTACGAGAAAAGGTATTTAATTTAAATATCAGCTCATTTTTCACCCAAAAACGTAAAATCCCCGTGACAGAGTCCCTTTAATTATGTCGACTCTGTTTTATTTTTAATACTGGTTCGACCTGAACTAGGCCTGATACATGGAAGGTGGCACGTTAAAACCGGAGCTAAATAGATTGGTAATAAAGATCTCTACGTTTCATTTATATGCATGTATTCACCGAAAGTGGTCAATTTTTCCACGCCTTTTTTATTTTCTCTTTAATTCTTTCTTAAGCATCAATCAATCCTCCTAAGATCTCTCTTTCTTGCTTGTAATTTGCTTTCCCTTAAACTGAAGTCGTCTTTGTGGTTTTATCTCTCAAAACGGTGCAAGCTTGATTGACTTTACCATAAGCCACTAATGTTACCCTCTCATCACAAAAAATGGACTGACGTGGATTGAAATCATTGTGATGTAAAGAGCAGCTGCGCATTCTTCTTGTACTATGTATAGTTGGAATTGTAAGCTGTCTTGATTTGGACAGGCTTTTTAATACAAACCAAAAGTCGCGTTTAAAGAACGTATAAAGCAAAGGATTGATAACAGATGTCATATATCGAATGATGACAAATACTTCGATAGCTTTATCAATCGATAGCAAATAATCAAACAACAGATACTGCCTGATGTTGATAATAAGCATGACAGTAAAATACGGCAACCAGCAAGTGACATATACTGTTGCCATGGCAGCAAAAACCAAGACACATTTCCTGTCATTGACCTTCTTTTTATGGAATCTTAATATGGCGTAGTCATTTGTAAGCCCGGGCATTTTACGTTTAGAGATAGCTCTGAACATGACCCTGTAAGCATAAACCATAAATATATATGGCGCAAGGAACACCATCAGAAGACAGAACGCGGAATAAATGACATAACAAACTGAAGACAAAGGACTCGTTCGCCATGTGAAGGTAACGAGTGCAAAACCTGCAGATATTATCCAAATCCCCAGACATAGTTTGCAAACTGTTGTCTTGGTTATAAAGCGGTGTCTTAGTGGTCGTATAACAGCAAAGTACTTTTCCGCGGTTATGGCAAGTATATGATAGCCGGCCGATATTGCCATGAGGGTGTGTACAGTGTACAGACAGTGAGAAAAGATAGAGTTCAAAGGTATGACACCGAATGAAAAAATAATGTAGTATGGAATGTTGATTGTTCCTGTCAAGAAGTCGCACACCGCCAGACCAAGCAGCAGGTAATTGGATGCAGTGCGGAGACGTTTCCTTTTGTAAAACATCACGAACACGAGTCCGTTTGTCAGGGTGATGGCGATGGCGATCGGAAGAAATTTGCTCATCACTTCCAAGCCAAAACTGTACATGCGACGTTGCTTTGCTTGATTTTGTAACAAAGTTGAAGCTGAGCTGTTGTTATTCATATTCACTCTGACCAGAATTATCGTTCAGGAAACCCTGCCAAAATAATATTCAAAACAAATGAAGATACACCCTCTCAATATTAAGTTGAGAGCAGAGTTCCAATACATTTATTTTGTGGTTGAATAATGCCTGACTTGTAGTGGCATTTGGGATTAATACCGACACGTCTACAGTTCAATCAATTTTGTTATTATTTGACCACTCACTGTATTGTGACGTTTTTGCACAATTTTCAAATATCGAGAAATTATATATGCGAATATCGTCATGTAAAAAATAACTTAAATTTCAAGACAAGTTGAATTTTTATGGGATTGAATACGGTTTAAGAAAGAAATGAAAAAGGATAAAGCGTTTCTACACACACAACCAGTTTGAGTGGCGCTATGCGGGCGACAGCCCCCTATTTTTGTTCTTCTCAAACACTCCTAAAAACAGAAAAATCACCAAAGAATTCAGCCCTTTTATTGTTCTTTGTCTAATTAACAACTATATAGAAAGCTGCTATTCTAGTTATGAACGTGGCCATTTCAAATATAGACTGCGAGCAGTCTTTTCTCCTGTGTTTTCTATAGCATGAAGATCGGGCGAACTGTGAAATACGAGAATTAAGCGCTTGATCCCTTCCTCGTTTTTAACGTTGACTTGCACAATTTATACATTTCCACTTACGCACAAGATCTGAGGGAAAATAACGATCGCTCCCAGTCTAATTCAATCAGAAAATTAACCTCAAAAATAAATGCTCCACCATGATTAAACGCCTTCCTTGGATAGACGCCCTCTCCATTAGGTACCCCTATATATCAGTAAACATGGTATCCATCGGCGATTCCACTTTACAGATGTCAGCTGGAGGACTGGGTGCGTGCGCGTGTGTGTGTATGGAGGAAATTATGCGATTTTACCACTGCTGGCTGGACATCACATGAGGGGGAGGGCGGAGGGGCCTCTAGAAATTTATAACAAAATTGGGAAATCACTACTAATATATAAGTGTAAGTTCCCACAACCCAGTACATAAATTGCTTAAACCTATCCCGAAAGCATGAAATAACAACGGTAGAATATAGTAAGTTAGAACTTTAAAATCACGTTTACTCTCGGCCAAACGTAAAAGATATAGCGGACAGGTGCATTTCAAACGTAAAAGATATAGCTGAGAGAGAGATTTTAAACGTTAAAGATATAGCTAACAGAGAGATTTCAAACGTAAATGATATAGCTGACAGATAGATTTCAAACGTAAATGATATAGCTGACAGAGAGATTTCAAACGTAAAAGATATAGCTAACAGAGAGATTTCAAACGTAAAAGATATAGCTGGCAGAGAGATTTCAAACGTAACTATAAGATATAGCTGACAGAGAGATTTCGATTCTCAGGAGACAACTAGAAAAACTAGTGCTGACGACGTGGAAAGGCCTACATTGCACCTGCTTCGGCGTTAAAAAAATTAAACACAACAAAAAGGGCTGTTTAGGCTTCCAAATTGTCCTTCGTAAAAGAAAGACAAAACATGATGGGGAATATGCACGGAACCACATATTATAAACTTATTGCGATTTTGAGACAGCAATTCTGCATTATATTGACGGCTAGTTGGAAGAAAATATATTCCGTATTGGGAGGAGTCGCGAAGCGACGAAGCCCAATACGGAGAATATATTTTCTTTCAACATTTCTGGCCGCTTTTGTGACGAGAAACTTTGAATTTCTGTTTTGAATGGAAAGAGCCCGACAAAAACGGCGCGAAATTTTCAACCAATCACTGGCTGGCTTTTCAGACGTCAATACGTAGTTATATTGACGTCTCAAAAACAGTCGAAAGAAACTGAGAATCCTGATACCACAAAATAATACAGAAAGCCACGACACCGAGTGTGCCCAATGCTGTGACGACAGCTTGCCAAACTAAGTCTCATTGCAGTATATCAGCAAGGCTACTGTAACCAGTAAGCCTTGGGTGCAATGTACATCTATGAGGTGACATCAACAAGACAGAGGTTATTTTGGTCTCATGCCTGAGGGGAGCCTCATTGTAAATATATTCTACACAACTAGCCTTACGGGAACCCAGACCAAGAACGAAAGGGAAAATCCTGCCTGCAGTCACTAGTTCAACGAGGACAAAAAAGCTTAGAAAATCACCTGCTTAATGTTTCCCAACAACAGGAGTAGTATAGCGGTGTTTGTTCTTTGTTGTGATTACCTGCCGAGCAAGATTAAACATGCGCGCGCGACGTTAAACTATACAAGTCCCACTGTGTCTTTAAAAGCAGGAATGGTTGACGTTTTTGAAGCTAAATACAAATATATCACGCCTGCTTATATAAAAATACAGGGAATCGATTACCTCCGAACTACCTATGAATTAAATTAAGTATTCCGAAAACCTCACGAAAGTGAGCAGGTGATCGGCTTTATTTTTCACTAAGGGTTTTGGTTTAAAAAAGCGCCCAGTCTCTTTAACACCGGTGAAATGATTTTAAAAATAATTGTATTTGGTCGTTCCTACCTACGTTAAGCTAAAACTGTACCTCGGATCGTACGCTCAACCTGAAAAATCTCAAGCTGTGAACAAAACTATAACGTAAGATAACAAATGCGAAATAGCTCTGCCGAGAAAGTAGCAAACTCAGGTTTAAACAAATGTGAGGGAATGTTTACTTTTAGTAAACAAATGTCTACTTTTAGTAAGGGAAATTCCCCGTTTGATTGTTACTCTTGCATACCCTCCATTATTGCTTGATTCTAACCATCCATTCTCTCTTACAATTTCCTGGTATTTGTTTTGTGTCTTTGTACCGCTTTAACCATTATTTAGCTACGAGTCTGCTGTGTTTACACCTGCATGAGCGTTTATCGTGGTTTACATTTTAGTGAGTTTCAAGTTACTTTACTTGAGTAAAATTGGCAATCTTCTTTCACAGTGAATCAACCAAAGTAAAATGAAGGCAACAACAGCAATTACCTGACCGTCATTATCTTTATCGCGCTAAGATTACAACTTGGACCTGAACTTGATTGAGAATCAGCCAAAAAGTGTGCCTCTTTCCTGTCGACAATGCAACCAAAGCGAAGAGAAATAAGCACAATAAAAGAGGGATACTCAAGTGGTATATTTTTTTCGTTAGATTTTCAGATAAAGCCAAATTCGATCTGAATTATTTTTCACCAAAGAACGTGAGAGATTTGAAATCAGTGGCGTTGGAACTAGAAGAAAGTGCATGGATTCTAACTAAATAGCCGGTGGGTTGATGACACACTGATGCGTACACTCACCCACCACGGACGAGTTAACTTTTCAACATACCAACTTTGAATTGGATTTAAATTAAAACTATAAATACAATTGTCTTGAAACGTTGGTCTTCAAACCACAATAGCAATGAGCAGGCAATGTTACCTGAAAAACTCGGAATTCCGAATCTCCTAGAAGGTTGATATCACATTCACTTTCTGCAAAATATCCTTTACGCACATTGCTTACTGAAGTATAAAGTTGGTTACCGTATGCGTGCCTGTTTTAACTCAATTAATCATAGTCACTCTTTCTGGCGCCATGGCTCACGCATGAATCAATGCACGGAGATTACAATAACAGGTCGTTTGTGTTTGCTAAATCATGCGCTGGTCCTCAGTTTCATGTTCGTTTTACCTCACAATATGTGTTATCGCCAGTGAGACTAACCTACTCTTGTCAGAAAACAATAATTTCCCCCTAGTACTATGACTGTTTGCATGACTTGAAACATTGAGGTAGAACAAAATTGACTTCAATTGAGTTTAATTAAATGCGAATTAATTACTGTTAAAGCTTTTCTTGCAGATAACATGCAAAAACAATTTTACTTAAATATAGATACCCTTATCGTCCCATGTCGAAAAAGAACAGTAACAGAAATAAAAATGAGTACAAAGTATGCAGTGTGTGGGTGACCTCATCCTTCCGAAATTGGCGGAATTGTACCGGAGGAAGGCAATGGTTTCTGACATAAACAGAAAGTACAGCTTCGAGTTTCCCACCACCCACCACTTTGCTCCGTAATAAACCGTAGATATCTCTCTAGAAATTGAGATAACTGACTTCCCTGCTATAAATAGTTACAGTTTCTTGAATACAAAAAGATTTACTACCCTGATTGTGAACTACTCAAGCAAACGTCACAAAAGCTGTTAGAATGAAACATGACTTTTATTGCACATTTTTAATCTGCTCACATAATTACGGATTTGTAAAAGGCCTTAAAACATTGTCACGATTTCATAAATAGTATCACAAGAATGAAACAAACATCATTTTAGTGTTTTCGTGAGTTTTATCATCACCACACGTCGATTAGTTGGTCTTCTTCAGAAATATTAAACATGAACTTGGCTAAGTAAGCACAACAAACTGCTCCTGGTCTTCTTTTCCTATATACCAACCCCAGTTATAACAGCACTGAGCTGGAAATCATTCCAAAATTTATCGCGAAAACGACAATTAAATGCCACGGATGTTAATTTACACGTATATCAATTTTCATTATTTGTTATGTAAGACAGGTGCCATGATAAGATTATATCTGACCATATTCCTCACCTTCCTTAAAGAAACATGTCACTTGTATGCCGTTCATCATCCATCAAGACGTAACAGATCCAAGCCAGAGCCTACTAATTAAACTAGGTTCATCGATGTTAGAAGACAAGATGCTTTAAACCTTTGAAAACAACGGCGACTGTTTTGAAGATGATCCAACGTTTTAACCATTTTGTCATAACGTCGCATTTGTAAAGGCTCACGCATTTATTACTGCATCTTGCAATAATTAGCATTTTTCCTCTTTTTATCGGTTTTATCTATCATAGATTTGTTTTATAAACTTTAACTAGTATGTTGTGAATGTAAAGCGCTTTTGATCATTCATATGTTAAAAGGCGCTATAGCAAATTAATAAATTATTATTATTATTATTATTAGAAACCTTTTATGATTTATTTATTATGCTTTACCAGGCTAAATGTTAAAAATATTGGGGACATCACAACAGCTAATACCAAATAACTGTGGGTTTCCAAAAGGGAACACAGTAGTTGGTATTATGATTTTGTAATAAGCCATGCAGCATTTTGTGACAATTGTAGGACCGTACAATTTGCAGCAACTTCTTGCGGTAAATTATACTTACCTCTCGTGCGTCAACCTTCGGAGCGGGGGGGGGGGGGGGCTGGAAGGGCAAGGGGAGGGGTGGCGTGGTAAAAAGGTATAAGAGTGAAGAAAAAAACGTGCGTCATTGAAATCATTTTTAAAACAAACAAACAACTAACAGCTGGTATGACTCAAGAAATACTCACAACACGCCAATATAATCATATCTATAAAACTATCTCATAGACTGAATGCCTTAGTTGTATCGTAATATAACGGCACGTAATTGCAAATTGTGTAGTCCGTCCGAATCACAAAAATTTGGCCTGTGCTATATTATAGAATGCTACATCCTTAATTTTCCAAAGCAAAATTTGTTACAATGGGTTATTATGGCGAATCTTAAGCTTTCAAAAACGTTTGCTTAGAAGAGCTGCCTTCCAACCTTAAGTTATTATAAATTTCATAGATGTTCCATTAGATCCATCCTTGAATATGCTGTGCAATTAAGAGTGGCAAAAATATTTCAGACTATCTGTCAAAAAGAATAGCAGAAGGGACTCTTTTTGGCGCAATTTTATGTCACAAATAAATAGTAAAAACAACCATCCGGTTATCATTCCTACTAGGCAATTTTCACTTTAGAACACTTATTATTATCAGTATTATTATTATTATTATTATTATTATTATTATTATTATTATTATTAATATTATCATTATTATTATTATCATTATTATTATTAATCGTCTTTCAGGAACAAGCTCCCTGAGAGTTGGTGGACTTCTACTTTGTATGATAGGGGCCCGAGTTGTGTTCGGATGGTGCCAGGTGCCCACTTTGTACTACCAGCGTAATTTCTTGCTATCACTCTCTGGCCAGTGGAGAATTCTCTGGTTACAGCACCACCCTTCGTGATGGTTTGGTCTATCTGACAGTTGCTTATCTTCTTGCGGAGATATGGTTTCAGCAGGTCCAGTCGAGTGCGTAATCGTAATCGTAATCGTAATCGTCTTCCCAACAATAGATGGTGGTTCCCCGGTGGTTGGGGGGGCGGGCGGGGTATTTCTGTAAGCTAGCAGGGACGTTGCCAACTTAATGTTCAGAGGTTTTACTTTCGTTTCACTTTCCCTGGATGATTTGAAACTCTGCACACGGCGCTCGGCTAGACCATTGCTGGCAGGGTGGTATGGTGCTGATGTGATGTGTTTGATTCCATTTCTCTGGAGAAACAACTGGAACTCACTAACTGGGCTGGCACACCATCTCTAGCGAATACGTTCTGGAGTTTCTTAATGGTTTTCGCTGAAGTTGTGGTGTCCATTTTCTCTATTTCCAGCCATCTAGAATGAGCATCCACTGACAATCAAGAACATGTAGCCAAGTTCGCTGCCAGGGTGGCGATGGCAATTCCTATGGATGTGCAGGTGCGGTACTAGGGTCCGCCTGCATTAGCTGGCAACCCGAGCAGGACTTCGCGGTTTCTTCAATTTCCTTATCGATTCCTGGCCACCAGATGTAGCTTCGTGCTAGGACCTTCATTTCACCACTCTCAGATGTCTTTGATGGAGTTCTTCAAGTACTTGTGGACGAAGTTTGGGGGGAGGGGGGAAATATGACTGATTCCCCCCATTAAATAGCCTGAATGCACTGTTATCTCATTCCTGCGAAGGTAGAAGGGGTCGAGCTCAGGAACATGGTTGTTAAGCCATCCTTTAGTTACCAACTGATGTATTTGACTCAATACGAGGTCTCTTTGGGTTTCTCTTCTGACGTTGTCAACTGTGATTGGTAATGCTCAAACTGCATCATACTGCTACTCTCTCCGCAGTTTCAAGTGGCAACCGTACTCGACTTTGTAGTCATATCCAGCCTGGAATAATGCACAGCGCTGATGTCTGGCTGCTGCAACCAGAATGCTCTCACGTGGATGAAAAATGGATGTTAATGGCTGGTGATCTTCGTACAGTGTGAAAGATTGGCCAAACAAGTACACATGGAGCTTCTTGACTCCCCATGTTATTTCCAAACAGCTTCTTTATCAATTTGAGTGTACCCTTGCTCAGTTTTTGTGAATTTCCTTGAAGCATAGCAATGGCTCGCTCAGGTCCATCATTCTTCACGTGGGATAACACGGCACCAATTCCTACAGGGAATGCATCGCAAGCAAGCCTTAGTGGCAGACTGGGATCATAACGTGTTAACACTTCTTGCTCTGAGGTGATCATTTCTTTCAAATTGTGAAATGCTGTTTCGCATTGTTCCGTCCATTTCCATGGATGGTTCTTCTCTAACAACTGATTCAAGGGGTGTACCACTGTTGACAGATTGGGCAAGAATCTGTTGTAGTACTTGACTAACCCGAACTGCAGCTACATTGATCGTTGATCGAACTTCAGCTACATTGCGTGGGCGGGGCGCTTTCGAAACTGCTTCCACTTTCTCTGGTGACGTGTGAAGACCATGACTGTCAATATCGTGTCCGAAGAACGTTGTCTTCTCCTTGAAAAACTCACACTTTGCCTTGTCTGCTCTAGGTTGGCCAGGTGTTCTTCATCATTCTTTCCAGGGACGATCATGTCATTGAGGATACAGCTTGTGGCAGACGTTCCTTCTAAAACTTGGTCAATGGTACGCTGCCAGGTAGCAGGTGCAGAGGTGATGCCAAACACTAGTCGGTTGTACTGAAACAGTTCCATATGGGTGTTGATAGTGAGGCATTTCTTTGAAACTTCTTCCATCTCTAATTGGTGATAAGCTTGACGGGGGTCAACCGTCCACCAGGAAGGTTTGCAAAGATGTCTTCAATGCTAGGTAGAGGGTACTTCTCTTCTTGTAGTTTTGGATTTACTGTGACCTTGTAATCACCACAAGTCTAACCGAGCCATATTTCGTGGGGACAGGCACAATAAGGGTGGCCCATTCTCTCCACTCCATTTTAGTGAGAATACCTTCATTCTAGAGTCTCCGCAATTTCTCCTTCACCTTCGGCTTTAACGCATACGGCATTTGTCTAGCCTTGAGAAAGCGTGGTTGGCTTCTTTAAGAGTTCGCTTCGTTTTGGCCTATGTAAATTTTCCACGTTTATCTTCAAAGACATCTGAGTAATTGTCTAGCATAGTGTCCAAACGCTCTTTAGGACGTAAGGTAGCTGGTGGAGCTTGCAGTCACTTGATAGAACACCAGACTAGGCGTACCTTGCGTAACCAATCTCTTCCCATCAAAAGAGGACCCTTACTCTTGACGACATACAGATCCAGCAATTCTCTTTTTGAGCACTCCCACTGGGGTAATGATTTCCCCAGTGTAGGTTTTCAAGAGCAGTCCAGTTTTGTGTAAGGCATTATTGTTACATTTCTGCTGGTAGAGATCAAACGAGACAACCGTCACAGCCGAACCTATGTCCAGATCCATCTTAAGTGGTTTGCCATAAACATTCAAATCCACCCAAATAATATTATTGTTCTGTTTACTCACGCTGTGTACCTCCTAAGTGGCTAAGACGTCATCATAAGCATCAATATCAACCTCACCAACGTGTACCTCTGGGATTTTCGCTGTTTGTTTAACAAACTCCCTGGATCTGTCCTTGTTTTTCACAATGGTGGCAGACTTGATCTTTGTAAAAACAATTGTGCGTCATGTGTGTGGGTTCCTCCCCCCACAGTGATAGCAATAGAATTTAGGCATCAAAACATCATCGCAACTTACCACGTTAAATGTCATGGGCGCTCCGTGTGATCTTTTTGACGAATCCATGGATATTTAACGCGGGAAATTTACCTCGGGAAATGCTGGTCACACTTATTAAATGTAGTTTGCCGTGGTGAAAGGGTCATCTACCACGGTAAAAGTGCCTCGTGTAACCGCACTTATTATGTTGTTTATGTCGAGACATGTTACCACGTTATGATCCGTTGGATTTGTTCGTATCAAGCACAGGGGTTAGCAAATGAGGTTACAGGGTGGATCCTTCTACGTTAATAGCAGAATATCTCGCTTTATTCCCCCTTCTATCCCTGGCCTGCGAAGCGTCAATATCTCAGAAACATGTCTCATTTAGGACAGTAAAAATCTAGTTCATACAAGTTACGAGAGTACAAAGTTCCTTTATTTCTACCTCGTCTTTGTGGCGTTTGTTGTTACCTTCCAAATTGTTGTTTACAGTGTCTTAAGCGCGTTAAATGTTTATCGTCACATTTTTCTCGTTCAGTGCTGTTTTAAGCGTAACAAGCAATGCCAGTTTTTTGATGAGGACTTTTAAAACTAAAACGACTCTAAAGAAGCAGTTCATTTTTCAAGATTCTTCATTAGCCACGTTCAAAATTCTAACTTCTACATGCAGCCGTGGTACGTCAGGGTGTGGCAATTTCCTTTGCCCACGTGAGGACCCACTTGATGTTTTTAAGACATTGGGTATGTGAATAAATCCCCAGTGAAGCCGAGCCTATGACCTTAAACACACATTCGTTGAATCATTCAAATTTGACAAAAATAGAAGCATAAATAACTCAATGAAGCAAGAGGAAATTGCAAGAGCCTCAATGTTATTATTTTTGAGCACTAAATTGTTACACATTTTTAGTCAATGAAGGACATGTATATGAAATAATCTTTGAAAGCGACGCCTCTAGAGGTCCACGGTAATAATATCTCATTGTAGATAAAAGAATTTTTTATGATAATGGTATAGTACCATAATGGCATAAATATAAGAGTTGCTTTTAAGAATTTTAATACATAAAATTCTCGATTCTATTCAGCACATATACTAAATTGTTAGGCGAATTGAGTTCAACAGTGCAGCAAGTACCGGATATTGTGCCCCTTTTTTGTTTCCCAATCCGGCAATAGTGTGGTATAAATATGAAAACACATGAAGGACAAGTCATATTCTTTAACTACGTACAATAAGCATTTGTGTTCTTTTACACTGAAGTAAGTAAAAGTAAAATGCCAATGCATTACACCACTCACCTAAACTCTGGTTTCAAACCTGGAGCTTACCGGGTCCCAGAACTATTTTATACGCACAATTAGTTCTCAACAGACAGTCAATTTTTGTATTTTTCTTAGATGTTAAAATCTTAATGATTTGAAACAATTTGTTAACAAGTTTGTTCCAATAATTTCCACCAATCAATACAAAATATACTCAAGTAAATTAAGTCATGGGTCTCATGTAATGTAACAAAAAGTAGGGGGTGGCCTATTTCCCGAGGGTTAGTTTCTAACAAAAGAAACTGTGGTGCTGCGTCGGTGGGGAAGTGAAACAAAAAATATTAGATTCATCAACAGAGTTGGTAAGGTAACTTGGCCACCGTAAAGAAATTGAAAGCTGACGTTTCGAGCGTTAGCCCTTTGTCAGAGCGATTCGCTCCGACGAAGGGCTAACGTTCGAACCGTCAGCATTCAATCTCTTTACGGTGGCCAACTTACCTTGTCAACTCAGTTGATAAATGCAAAATTTTGTGTTTCCTGAGGCTTTGACAATGACGAAATCAAACTCTAACGGAGTAATAAGTATGCAACTGTTGTCATTTTGGCATGCAAACTAGGTCACGTCACTTGGTTCGGTCGCAAAATCCCAAAAAACCTTTGAGCAAAAATGGGAACAGTTTATATTAAACCTAATTTAGCTTAATGGGTACTAGATGGATCAGAAGGGCAACTTAAGATTTTATGTGTTTGGAATTGTGGCATTTGTAATGTAACTATTTGCGAAGCCGCTAGACTGTATTCTATATTATTACCCAGTCCCCTATAAAAGTGGTTTCGTTTTTCCTATCCTTATTAAAATTAACAATTCCAAGCACGGAATTTCCCTATCCAATAGCCTTTACATCCTGAAGCTAATAGCATCCTCTAAAAAAAAAATCCTCTAAAAGATTTTAAAAAAAGGTGTTCTCAAGAGATTGTTGGGCTTAAGATAGCCTTGACAGGTCACGTGACAATTTTTGACCCCAATAAACATTTCAGTTTGCATATCATGTATCACTGTTAGGTAGATCCTAATATTATTTTGTGTTGTGTTAAATGCTGAAAAAATTGACCAACCCTTCCCTTTTTCAAGACACGAATAAAGGCACAGGCCTTAATTTTCCTGCATGCAGAAATTGTTATGCAAAACACCGAACATAGCCCGGTAAGTTATAGGGAGATTCCAGAGACGGGCGCCTGAACAGCTTTCCCCTGCTTTCTTCGTTATTCATTAAAGACCTCGGTTATTTAAGGCAAATCAGGCAATGAGCATCGGATTTAGTCCTAAGGAACCTACCGGGTGTATATTTCCGTGGCTTTTGTCGGCTTCTATAGGAAATATAATTGAAGATCCTGAGATCCCGGCGCTTGACGATTAACAAAAATAAGGAGGAGGAGGAGGGCAGTTCTTAATTTCCAGGTTCAAGCCTAATTTTGCATTAAGAATCCGGAGGGTGTTGCAAAGGTTAATATACTTCCTCTTGAGGATAAAAAAGGCAACTGAACCAATTTTCAAAACGTTTTTCAGAAAAGGAACATAACAAAAAAGAAGCAAGTTACACTATCATGTTATAAGAATGCAATGTGAGCTTTGTTACGATGTCTACTGGGTCTTCAAAGGCTGTGTGTACACTCATGCATGTTTTTCCCTTTTGCATGAGTCAGCCATGAGTTATCTGTGGTTTTAACTTTTCTCCATCCAAATAAGGCCTAGAGACCAATACTCTTCCGTGTTGCTGGATTGCATTCCAATAGAGAGCCCAGCCTGCTAGCAGAAATCTTTCTTCTTCCTTTTTGGACGTTGGAAGGAAATAGGAGACGACTATTTGGAGGCTGTAGCTTACATAGGGCAATGTAAGCACTTCATTGCGCCATGTTTGTGGGACAAACTTGAATAGGGGCACCTGTTATTCAACGAGTCATTTACGAGTCATGTGAGCTGTTAACTTTTGGCATCTTTAAGTGTCTCCATTAAAAATGTGCTACGAGGCCTACAAAGCAATACTTCAGAGGCGTGTTGCTGGATTTTTAAAATTTATTTGTAGTCATATAGGCTATGCTTACATGGAACAGCCTGGCTTGCTTACATAGCAATAAAACTCTTCATTTATCAATATACGTGGGTAGGACAAACTCATGTATGGGCTTATGGGGTATGTATGTTTGCATTCTCTCAGAGAGTAACGTTGTGTCCCCAACTAATTATTGAGATGTAGAAACCAAAATTTTCCCGTGTTGCTGGATTATTGTAATTCATTTGTAGTCATGTTGCTTGGCAATGCTTTTATAGCGTACTATCTTATTCTTCCCTTTCCGCCGCTGCATTAAATAAATAGGAGACGTCTGCTTGAAGGCTAACTAAAAAAGCCGAATAGAAACACTTCTTAAAGTGCACCTAACTCCAAAATATTTTTTTTGCTAAAATAAATCTTTGCACCTGTTCGAAACGCATTGTGCCTTTTCTTTACGAAATCCCCTCAGTCTTGTCTTTTTATAGGCTGTAAAAGTTACGAAATCTAGCCATCATCTGTTACACGACCGAGCGAGTGAGGGACATGGGTCTATCCCCCATTTGACATAACAAACTGATTTGCATCTCCTTAACTCTTTGTAAACATGCATGCAAGTCAGTTTGTGACGTCACATGGGGAGTAGACCCATGCCCCTTCTGACTCGGCCGTGCAACAAATGATGCGTCGTTTTGCGTAAGTTTGGAAGCCCACAAAAAAGTCAAAAACAGCAAATAATGGCTTAATGTTTTTGAAATAGGTGCAAAGTTTAATATTGGCGGAAAAAATATTTTGGGTTAGGTGCACTTTAACACATTTAGATGGGAAAATTTAAAGTAGCTTAGATGGTAAGAGCGCTTGCACTGGTGTTGCAGAACCATCGAATCCTGCTTTAGCCTGACTTTTCTTTTTTCAGGCCTTCTTTTCGCAGCTGCTTAAGTTGCGAGTGCAACTACAATGGTCTTCCATCTGATTAAATCTTTATGCAAGTCACATAAATAATTTTTTGTATATTCTCTTCCATATATTGATCTTTCACAGATATGTTACGAAATCAGACAATGAAGTCATGGTACCATTCCAGCAGCAAGGAAATGACCAAGAAACTTCCAACACCATGGCCTTACGAGTGCGACTCGTGAAAGCAGTCTGATGAAATACCAAACATTAAGTTTGTCAGAGTCACCTTACACTCCGATGAAGACTTCCACTCAGCGGATTGT
>CAXIQD010000231.1:0-51000 GCA_964030785.1 Siderastrea siderea | reverse complement strand
CGTTTAGGTCATCACTAGGTGAAATGCCAAATTTAAGTAGAGTTTAAGCAATACTAAACGGGCATTAAATCTAAAGATCAATTTAATGTAGGGTTAGGCGACGTAAATATGACTTAAACAAGACTTCATATTTAAGTATTGTTTAAGATGTTCCAAAATGCATCTTAAATTTGTTTCATGATTTAAGCTATGTTTAATAAATGTTTAATGAATATTAAATAACGTGAAAGATTTACCTTTAGTTTAAGAAGACTTAAACACGACATTAAATCTGTTAGAAGATTTAGGCAAATTTAGGTTTACCTTAAATAACATTAAATCAGATTAATGATTTAAGGCTATTTTAAGCCACATTTAACGTAACACGAAATCTCTCACAGGATTTTAACTTAATTTAAAACAACATTAAATCAATGTAGAGATTTAGGATCGTTTTAAGTTTAGGTAAACACAACATTAACCCTTTCACTGCTGATTTTTTACCGTTAAGCGGTTTTTTGAGTGCTGTGTTGCCAAACGCCAGTAAACTTTGCTACAAAAACGTTTCTTTACAATTAAGCTAGATTTTAAACCAGACTCTGTTGTAAATTGTAAAATATTTTGTTTTATTGGGGCGCATAGGCCAAATTCACAGAACGCGTGAAGGCTGCTGACTCAATACGTAACCAAGCGGCTGCCATGGGAGAGGACTGCTCTTACCAATATTAAAGCCAAGCTTGATCGGATTCATCGAAACAATCTGACACCACATGCAAGGGCCATGGCCAAACCAAGGAATGCTGGCCATGTTTCTGAGCGACCTGCCCCTGCTGGCCCACTGTGGGCTGTAAGAAAAGACACTGTTACCGATTAATTAGCCTCGTTGTGAACATTGTACCACTTTTATCCCTTGCTTTTTTAGTTTTCTATTTAATATTGATGTACAGGTGTTTGTATTTCAACTTTGTATTTGATGCACGAGTATTGTTTTCTTTTTATAAGTTTCGTCAATTAAATTATAAGGCATGCTCAATTTCAAAATACATGTAAATACAGATCAGCAACATTCATTTTTATTAAGGTTAGGTTAGGAAATTGGAATTAATTTATCCAGTTAATAAATGAAACTTGAGAAAAACATAACTCTGTAGTATCTTTGTGTGTGCGTCACATACTAACTGGTGGGATGGTGACTTTTCATTCTGTCTTTCACAAGTGGCAAGGTCAGCCAAAATATTGATGCAACTACCCTTGGAAAGCAAACTTAGAGGGCTGCTCTATCAGATGTTAGCCTGGAACTTGAAATGGAAGTGACATTTCAAAACAATTAAGCTCCTGAGGGACAGAACTTGATAATATACCAGAAGATCAAAAGCCACGAAAAGGCAAAAACCAGCAAATAGATTATACAGAAAGTTTAAAAAAGCAGCATTCTTATAAGCTTTTTCTTTTATTAAACAGCACTTAAATGTGGTTTTAAGACAGATTTACATAAGATTAAACGGGACGTAAACAAATGTTTGGGCTAGATTTAATGTGAACTTAAACTTACATTAAGTTTTAGCCTTAAGGTGGTATAAGCTAGGTTTAAGTCGAAATTAAATCTGGGTTTAAGTGACTTAAACGCCAACTTAAACCAAGTAAACATGAGTTTAAGTCATGATTTATTCAGGTTTAATGTCCCTTAAATTTTCTTTTTCGCCTTGTGCATCACAATCATTTTCGGGACTACACTCACCCGGACGATTATACTTCACCGACTTGTAATTTGACTCCTGGGTTCAGACCGTTTACAAAAAAATCATTAAGTTGTTTTAAGTTATCCCTTCGGCAAAATGTTTGTTGTATTGGTTGAAAACCAGGAGCCATAAACGGGGACGGAGACCGTAAGCGCGGGGTCCACGCGGCCCCATCGAAAAAGACAAATGTGCTATTTTTAGAAAAAATTGCGCCACCCTCAACGTCATAAACGCGCGTGGCTACACGCAAATTTGCGTTCAACGTGGATATGACCAAAATGGTTATAATTATTTGTATCCAGTATGCCCGAGTACATAACGGTTTTTATAATTAAAAACGCAATCGCTAATTGCTATGAAATCAAGAAAGAGAAAAACCAAAGAGAGAAACTCCGAGATAAAAGGGAACAGAAATCGATCGCGATCACATGACTGACCGAAAAAGGCGCCAAAACCTTGCGAAGTGTTGCAGCGTTTCTTTGCGGAGCTGAATGAATCAATGAAACTGCCCCGAAGTGAACGTACAAGCACAAGGTTTTGGAAAATCTTCCAATTATGGGCTCTGAAATGTGGCACGTGTTTGAGTTTTTCTGAAAATTGTTGGAATCGTCGTTCAAAGCGGATTGAAGCTGTACGAACTCACCGTTATGGCTGCTGGAATTCAAATGAAAGAGTTTGTAATCGCTCCGTTCGCACAACGCTGACAACGGAGCCATCACGTGTTTGCTTGATCGAACTGAAGGCAGAATTAATAATTAAGCTTGAACGATAATTTCTATGCAGCTCACTGAAACAAGAATACGGAGGTGAGGAACATTAGAATTCACCATCTTACTTTTTAAACGCAAACCACAAAACGCAATTGTTCTCAGTTTAGAGCCCGCGGACGGAATGGTAAAAACAACACTCAAACAACTGTGAAAGCGATTCAACGTATTTTACATGGCATCCGACTTGTGTCTAAATGTCTGGAGCTGCTCAAGGGAACACAGATAGAGCCACAACGAGTACAGGTAAACCAGTGTCAATTTTGCGTGGTATAGCCAAAAAATGTCGCCTTTTCTGGTACTGAATTTGTCTAATGCTTTTTGTTCAGACTGCTGCATGATTTTTGTATTGACTCGCCATAAAAAGTGTGACAATTTTTATTAAATGCTTCTTTCCTATTTTACTGTGCTTATTTTGTCTTGTCTCGATATTTCCGACTCAAAGCCTTCCGTGTAAAACCTACTGTTTGTGAAATTTTAAGAACAAGTGATTGAGTTGACGATGAAAGAAATTGTAAACACAGCGCTAAATGCTTATATTCTATTTCTACAGTTTCTGTTCGTCCTAATAAATCAAGCATTTGTGTCTCAGTGACGTTCAGTTGTAATTTCTCCTTAATTTTGCTTCGATACAAAGTGATTTTTCTCGCCGGGTTGCTGGCGGAGAAAAAAATCAAGCTCGCTCTGTCGTTGAAACCCTTGCCATGTCCACTGCGCTATGTATCCCTTCTAGGTTCGTAAATTACCCAGTAAGTCATATTCCGTACTAGGGCAGCATGAAGTTTCACTTCATCTTTCTCCTTCTCATCGACGGAAGTAGTTTTTTTCTTGGTGTTTTTCCAGTTCTCTACTTTGTCGACGATTGACAACGCACCGCGAGAGTATATATTAAGTTATTTGATTGAAAACAAAGCGCGCTTTTCACTATTCTTTATCTTCATTATAAACATTGCTGTCATTTCGGTAAAGGCGGGCATTATTTCAGAAAACATACGCTGCGAAATCTCGGCAAACGTTTTCTTTACTGATTCGGTATTTGAATCTATGTTACTATTTTTCTTGCTCGGGAAATAGTGACAACGATTTATCAGTGCGTTACTTTTCTTCACAACGTGCTTGGAAAATCATTTTACAGTCTTTGCGGCTGCCCTTCAATCTCTGTACGTCCTCAGAGGAAATACATTTTGGGGATGTATTTTCCCTTTTCCTGCCTGATTCGCCTTCAACTGATTTTTTCGTCGTTCGACGCCTTTTTGGCCCGTAAAACGTTTGTTCCGTCTAACGGGGAAATCGTCCGACATGTCCGACGCATCTTCGCTACAGGATTTTTCTAAAATATTCTCACTGCCATCATCGGAATCACTTGTACAATCCTCATATCCAGAGTCACTATCCAAAAAATTCTGCTCAAGGGCTTGCCTTAGATTTGGAATTGTCACTGATGACAAAAACTGGATTTCTTCATCTCCAACGAAGGTAATTTCCGACGCCATTTTGTTTGTTTTTTCTTTGCGCGGCATCCTCGCAACATACACGCGTGTTTCATGCGCGCGATGGCGCAATTTTTTCTAAAAATAGCACACTTGTCTTTTTCGATGGGGCCAGCCCCATCACTGAAAATGGTATTCAGTTACGGTCTCCGTCCCCGATTATGGCTCCTGTTGAAAACTTAGAAAACTAAGACTAAACTGTCATGCGGAGACAAACGTCCTGAGTCCAGCTGTCCATCTTATAAGGATGTAAGGCAACCATCATATCCTCACAGTGACCAAAGTGAGTCTAGCCGAACAAGAGAAAACGGGAAGAAGTGCCTTACCTCTTCAACTACAAGGTCTAGGCGCTGAGGGGTCTCAACCAAAGCAAGACTGGTTTCTGGTGAATTGAACTCCAGCTAGACTTAGAGAGTGCGCGCGCTATTTTTGCATTTTTGAATTTCTATTTGCAAATTTTAATTTGTAATGAATTTAATTGCAAATTTTTAAAAGCAACAAACAAACATAATTTTCTGATCCTGATAAAGGCAGTATTGCCGTCGGCTATTTTTACATTTCAGCATGTTGGAATTTGCAGCTTTTGTGTTATCAATTTTATCCCACCCTGAAGCCTTTACAACCGCGGTGCCGGAAAAACTTATAAAATCACTAGGTTTTGGTTTTAGTTTTTTCTCTGAGAATATTGAATTGGCCTGTCTTGATGGAAAAATATTGACAAAATATATTTTCTTAAAAGGTATAAAATGTCAAAAAAACTTCAAGTAAATTTCCGCATCTTTCGTTTACTTAAGAATAAAAAGGTTAGGAATTGACATTTGACAGGCGACTTGTCACCGCCTCGGCAAATTTCAGCCAGCTGGACGTATAACTAAGTGTTAGTCTTACTTACAGATCGTGGCATTATAGCAGTTTGCAATTCTACGAAGGCGTCAGCTCGGATGAAACCGACAGCTGAAAGACAACGCATTAGCAAGGGCTCAGCAACTTCCTTTATCACAAGAGAAAAGCCACCAACTTTTCTCGTACGACAAAACACCAGGGTCTTAGATCAGAAAAATGACAACAATTACTTCACCCAGCCAGGAAAATGAAGACTCACTATATGAAAACTTCTCATTTTTCTTAGCCCATGCGTTTATCGACGTTTTAGTCGCTACACCAGCAGTTTTTTCAAACGCTGTGTTATTAATTACAATTTTCAGAGAGCCACGTCATCAGAACCAGTTGCGGCGGTCTCCAGTCACGATCTTGGTGGCAAACTTAAGCTTGTGCGACTTGTTTACAGGAATCGTACCTGGATATGGAAGTCTTTACTATGACATCTACATATTGGTCACCCAGAATACTGAGAGAATATTGACAGCGAAGGTTACGATAATAGTTTGTGCCATTATAGCAAATGTTGTAGGATCTTGTACTATAGTGGCAATGGCTTTTGATCGCTTCATCGCAGTTACCAAACCATTAGAATATAAAACACTCGTAACTAAAACAAAACTCGATATTTTCGTTATCGTCGTTTGGATTTACGCGTTGTTGTTTGTGAGTCTTTCTCGCAGCGGAGTGTCACAAGATAGTTTTCGGCTATTATACTGCCATCTTCATGTGTCGCTTCCCATTATCATTCTTGCTCTGGTGTTTTGGAAAACATACCGCGCGCTTCGCTTGCACAACAATCAGATTGGAGCCTTAGCTGATTCCAATGAGGTTATAAACGAGACTCACAGAAAGAGAGAACGGAGAGTTTTTTCAGCGATTCTGTTTGTCCTTTGTTTGTTCTACGCATCATTCACACCTCAGTTTATCGCCCTTAACATGTCGTACTTTCTTCCGTGGGTCAACAGGATGAAAGCTTTTAGAGCTTTCCTTTATACATCCAATAAAGTGCTTTTATTGAACAGCAGCGTAAATCCTTTCATCTATGCTTGGAGGATCCCAAGGTACAGAAGGGCATTCAAAACAGTGTTCCACAGACGCGGCTCAGTAGTGAATCAAATAAACAACAACGTGGTTGCAAACCAACAGGCAACCACAGAAAGTACAACTAAATAATTGTTATACGTTTGTATTATTAGAGAATAATACAAAATTCCAAAATTCCAACCAATTGTAACTTATCGGCTTTGACAACACAATCCACGCGCAAATGATTGTGCTACGGGATATTTTTGGCTATTCTTGCGTTTGTTTGTCTTTTCTTGATAATGTAGCTTTCCATGTTAAATCTTCAGGCAATTCACTGGAGTTTCAAAGAAGATTTATGCCTCATAACATTACGAACCCGTCCACTTTCTTAGTGGTTTACAGTGGTATAAGAATGTTGGTTTAACTGGTGCGTTGTGTAAATGCACTAGACACTCTTAAAACTGACGATGATCAAGGCTCAAAATGATTTTTACGCCCGTTTTCTCGAATGTTTTAGCGTGAACTTTTGGACCTGACATTTTAAAACAGCGTCTCATCGTACATCCAAAGAACTTCTGACTCGGCGAGGGTCCAGTGGCAAAATGGTACTAGCCGGATTTGAACGATGACCAGTCCGCGATCTAGAGGTTACCCCGAGAATGCGTATTGCTGCAAAATTGTAACCAATAACCCAGAAACTTGTTAAAATGTTTGCCGACTTATAAGCTGTTGTCACCGTAATGAAATTTCACTGATTTGATGTAGTTTTAGCGAACAGTGCAGTTTTGTGTAAAAATTATTTTACAATGAGAAAGTGTCTCAAGGAATCGATCATACACCATGAATTGTCGTCTTTTTGCGTTTTCGTGATGTATTTTAGTTGCAAAATATTATGAATATAAATTAGCTTTAGTTGGATGCAATTTATGGACGACCAGGAATATGTGGAATATGTGTTACTTGGCGAGGTCAAGAAAAACTTCCATTAAAGACAAGAACTCATGAAACTACTGCAGTGTTTGTCCTTCAGAAAAAAAATGGTAAAAACAATGCAATTGATTCACTTTATTCACGGCAACTCTCTTACTGAGGCGGGAATAAGGAACTGCCACAATTCTCTCGGCAACAACAGAAACTAATGCGACTGGGCTAATCTATCGCTAGACTTCTACAGCTGAATATCACACACTGGCTGTTATAGCCAGAATCAAACCCAACGTTACAATTGCAAACAAGCTCTCTTTATACACAGTTAGCTGCTCTATGTGCTAAGATTAATGCAAGCTTTTGTGCATAAAAGAAAAAAAAGAAGAAATCCGTATTTTCATTCAGCAAAACTAGTAAAAGAACAGAATTATTGAAAAACTCCCTTTCTCTCTCTTTTTATCCAAAATAGTCCAAAATAAGGCGGTCGAATTCTCAATTAGAGCATCGATAGACATCGGCAATAAGTGCTTTAATCTCTTTTATCATTTTTTTCTTCCAATTTCAACAACGTTCGCTTTTAAGAAACATAAAAATAAAAAATATATTAAAAAATGGTTTACCAATTCAACAACGCTCGCTTTTAAGAAACGAAAAAATAAAAAATATGTATTAAAAAAACGTAAATTGAGGAAGGGAAGGCCACGATAGAGAGAAAACAAAGTGACGTAATTTAAGTATGGCATTTCATTTCTCAGTGGTTTGTCATGAAGAGTGAACTTGTTGTTTGATTACATTGATAACAAGGATTAAAAATGCCATTAGCAGACAGTTTATTTCCTTTATTTTTCTCCACGTTTATTTGCACCCCCACAAATATGACGTAAAACCTTGAAATGTCCTTTTTCGTGTACCACGTTGTGTGCGTTATAATTTTCACTACTAGAAAAATCGTGCAAATGGCTAATGCGTCACGATAACACCATTATTATTTATATTATGCACAAATTGTAAAAGAAATCTGATTTTTACATTTTGCCGGGTTGCCTGTGTAGCAGTCGGTACAGACTAATTCTGATTTCAATTTTAGCACACACATGTTTGCCAAACCTACTTCCCTACATCCGACAGTAAACTTTGCGATGCAAATATTCTGCCTTTACATAGGTCTGTTAATTAAAAAAGCAACTTGCGCAAATGGCAATTTAACAAAAAAAATCACCGGCGGGTCATGTGACCACGCCGCAGATCGAACAGGAACTGACGCCATAAGTGGCAAACAAAACAATCTAGTTGGTAGAGTTTTACTTAGTGTTGGAGAATAAAAGACAAAACGTAAGCTATTAAAATTTCTTCAGTTTTTAAGGTGGCTCCCTAAAGTTTCTACAAAAGTGACTATACGAACTGGCAAGACTTGCAAAAGAAGCCCTAGTTCTGTTGTCTTGCAGTCTTTGTTCCTGAATTTTACCAGTAAGGTTACCAACATAATTACCCTTATTTTTCAGGTTTTGCTTCTTAGGCAGAGGCCGTTGTCATGGCAACAAAGCAACTAAAAGATGACAGATATTTGCCATTAATTCGTCTTTTTTCTTAAATATGTTGATTTTTCCTCGGTGAAATTTTTTTAAACTTTCGCACTTTGTGAAAATGATTCTGACTAACATTTTGCAGGGGAAAAATATGGGGTCGTTCAGACGGATTCACCGATATCACGTGATTTCTTATTTTTAACCATTAAACTAGATTGCTCTGACAGAATTTTTCCAAAAAATAATATGTGAAAGGTAGCGTTAGTATCTCAAAATGTGCAAAATTTAAAAAAAATTCACCGAAGGAAACGCGAGAAAATTTACTGTTAACTTTGCTTTTTTTGGCTATGCTGACGTCATAAAAATCAGGAAAAAACTACTATTTTATGTGAGCGCGCGCAGATTACTACAGCTCGCATCATCAGCGCGCGCGCGGTCATAAAACTCTAGGGAGCCACCTTAACAAGCATCCAATTGGCGCGAACCTAAGAAATAGCGTTAAACCAAATCAGTCGGAAACAACCAGGCCATTTGGCCCTAGTCCTCTCTCACCCAGACCCGAATAAACTGTTTTGGCGTGACTCGAGATATGGCAACCTCGTCCCCAAGGCCTTCTCCTCGTTCAAAATGGTGGTCGGAGAAACCCCTGACCAAGGCTGCCAAAGTGGCTCCAAAAGTTCGTCAGAATTTCGTCATGCAAACACGATGAAATGTCTTCGTTTTGTTTGAATGACGGTTTCTGATTGCAGAAAACAAACAGGGCCGCCAGACTGGAAACAACCTCCAAAAAAGCCATTTCATCATGTGCCACGTTACAAAATACTCCACGATTCGTGGAGTATTTCAGCAGCCTTGGCCAGGGTTTTCTCCGACCGCCATTTTGAACAAGGAGAAGGGCCTAGGGATGAGGTTGGAGATATGGAGTAGCCTATAGACTGACGTTTTCGGTCCAAAGGAGCAAAACCGATTGTACGGCTGGGAGAAATACTATATTTCAGTTCCAATGTTTCGCATGGCACGGCCTGGCTTCTTCAGAGAATAAGACTTCAAGGAAAAGTGTGGCTAATGTAAACACCAAAAAGCAAAAGAATTTAAGATTACAAGACTGAATGTTACGGATCAAATATCGAAAAATCAAAGTAGATACGGTTACAACATGACCTATGGAAAACATGGAGTTCAGTCGAGAGTTCGATTTCTGAACGAACGTTGTTTCAAATAAACAGCATTAAAGTATGTTGACACTTCAATAAAATCGTAAAATCTCTAAAAGCAGGAACGAGGAATCGAGGAACGGGGAACGGGGAACGGGGGAAGAGAATGGGGAACGGGGAACATGGAACGGGGAATCTCTAAAATAGAAAATCTCTACAAGGGTGTCTGTAAAACACGGAACAGCGCCGGAACACCCCGGAACACCCCGGAACACCCCAGAACACCCCCGGAACACCCTGGAACATCCCCAGAACACCCCCGGAACAGCCCGGGACAGCCCGGAACAACCCCGGAACACCCCTGGAACATCCCATAATAGCCCGGAACATCCCATAATGCCCCGGAATACCCTCAATACAGCCAGGAACACTCTTGAACACCAAAAATAGTGGTCAGCGGTCAGACCACTCACGCATAGACTGACCCGAGGACCTCCGAAGATTAACGAAGATTTCTGAATTTTTCCGAAGACCTTTGCGGATCACCCGAAGAAAAAATGAAAAAAATAAAATAAAAAATAACATCGGTGCCCTTTAGATCGACAAATATTTGATTTTGAATATTTCAATTCAATTATTGAAGTTGTTGTAACTCATGCAAGATTTGCATTATAACTGTCGACAAACCGATGTGACGTCTACAAGTGAAATTCTAGGGGTGGGCATCCCGAATAATAATTCAATTCACCATATAACACGACACGGTCGTGATAACTTACTCTTGGGCATTGCGTGACAGATTTTGCAGGCTGCTAAACGTCGATAGGATTTATTTTGTTTCCGTAAAGGCTGTTCCTTTTCAATTTATGTAGCTAGCACTACTGCATTTTCTCAATAAGTGCCCCACTTGCTGTTACTGTACGAACTGGGCAAAGAAACACCGCCGCTTGTTCTAAAGACCAATTAGAAAAATGTTTGTATAGTTTTGAGAAGTAAGTTGTAACTCAAGGTTTATCGCAACGTATAAAGTTGGCTTATTGAGGGAGCACACGAACTTTGCAAAGTTCAAGGAAATGTGATATGTACTCTCATCGTTGACATTTTCCTTTTTTCGTTTACTGAATTTTTTCTCTTAAAGTCTAACTAGATCTTGTAGTCCGGCAGATAAGTACCAAATAAGGGGTGAGTACTGCACTTTATGATAAAAGCATCAAACTGGGCACGTTAATACTAGACATCATGGAGACCATTTTGAAGATTGGAGGCAATCGGGATTTGCTCTGTGTTAGCCAGAAGAGGGTGGTAAAAGTAATGGAGGTAATTATTCAAAATGGCCGCCACCAGCGATACTTCTTTGGTGTGGAAACATACAGCATAATTGTCTCAAACAATGTCTGATGGTAATGATCTACTGAAATACGTTTAAATCTTACAATAATGCTATCAAAATTGGCATAGAAGGTTTCTGAGAATGAAAAACTGAAAAGATAATTCTGTGGTCATAATTATGCAAATGAGAAATTTTAATTAATTCACACTTGATGATTGCATGGTTGTAGCTTATATTTTCATTACTAACGTCTCAAACTTTACACGAGACAACCATAAATTGTTCGTTCTAACTAGTAAAAGAATATACGACACTGAATTATCTTTCCTGGGGGCTAATTAATGGCCAGAAATGAAAAAAAGGTTGTCTTGAATTAGGTTAGTTAAAGCGTCTTGACTTATGCGGTTAAAAGATGGAAGTGCTACTGATTGTCCTATTTTTGGATAATTATTTATCGTTTATCCACTATACAAAACACAAGAGTGACTAAACAGCCATAGATACCTATTGCAAATAATTCCACTGTTTGAAGAGGATGTGGTTGATACAGGGGGCCATCTTGGGTGTTACCTACATGTACAACTCACTTGTATTGCTAAAAGCATTTGGAAATACTTGTATGCAGCGATTCGATTTCGGTACTTGTATAAGAAAACATGCTACAACCGCATATGCGGATTCATTCCTAAAAGCACTGAATGCCAACGAAAGCTTCCATGCACACCAGGTTAGCACTCATGCTCTATGTGTTAGTTCAAAAGGCACCGCATCTAAGGTACAAAATTCTCGCAGCGCGAAACCAAGCTTCGTGAGTTGTGCGCGTACCAAGGGCGCACCATAACGATTGCAGTAACATTTCTGCCAGATGGAAGGAGTTTGACAACCTGGCCTAGGATAGCTAGATCAAGCTATCGTTAAAAGACACTTCTATTGGAAGTCTTAAGAAGTAAAAAAAAGCTATTTTATATTCTAGAATTGCAACGAGGTACGCGTCCTTGGTCTGCGCCTAGATGAAATAATAATAGTTGGCAAACTATCGAGAGAGTTATACTCTTAACGGATTACGCTACTTCATGCCGCAGACAGTGACTTGTTCCAGGCGATGTTTGAAGTCGCTGTCGACTATCAGGGTCACTATCAAACTGGAATGCGGACGGGACGTTTACTCGGGTACATTATGTAACTCGCGTAGTTCAGTGGGTCAAACAATAACAGGTGCGTTGCATGCGCCACGTACTAGATGTGGCACCATTCCGTGTTTTATGGAAAGAAGACAGTGCATAGCTAGATCGCTATAGAGTATTCTCATTGATGCTACATGTATGCCGGCATTGCACATGCACATGCATTGCACATGCTTGCACAGACAATGCGCGCAATTCACAGCAGCACACACACTTTTTCCAAATTTTTCCAAGCTTGAAGAATTTCAGCTCATCGCTTCTTCCAATGTCTGATAACGATGTGAATAATGCAAGAAAAACGTTTTTCAGGGAAGATGTTAGAAAACATACTACTTCGTCTGCACAGAAGTTCCTTCCGTAACCCCTCATTTAGACACTGGCAGGATAAAAAGCTGGCTATTTGTAGGCCTTGTGCTCCTTAAGCGCTAAACTGCCCAGTCCAACAATCGAGATCTGTAAAGGCTATAGACGAAGGAGTAAATTTGCCAACTAAAATCTGTTTTAGAAGTAACTGTGCTTATGTCGTAGCGAATGGGAAATGAAAGGACAAATAACAGAATGAATAGAGTGTGTAGTGACATGCTTCTACGTTCTTTAACTGCATCATAGTTGTGCTATGAAACAGTTAAACATGAAAGTGGCCACCGAAATTATTGAGGAGAAAGCGAAATTGTGGCTTAAATGTAAGCGATCCCCTGAATTCAGTTAAATCACCCTGAAAAATGTTAACGCTTTGTTTTGATGGAACATTTAACAGGCAAACGTAACTAAAACGACAATTCAACACTGTATCAAGTTACTTTTGCTTCATTTTTCCAATTTAGTCTTTATAGTCTGAATGGCGGCCATATTGAAACCCCCCCCCCTTCCCGCCTGCCACAGATCCTATCCAGATTGCCTCTAATCTTTAAAACGTTCCCTGTGATACCTAGTATTAGTGTGCCAAGTGTCATGCTTTTATCATAAAGTGCAGAATAGTTTTCACCTATCTGCTAGACTATTGTGAAAGTAAATAAAATACTTGTTCCTTTTCTCGCTATAAGAGTGTAAACTCGTTCCATCCTTTTGCTCCCGGGTTACGTTGTGACGTCCTACATTATAAGCCCTCGGATACCTCTACAAAATTATAGTGAGTACTTTTTTGCAGGCGCACATTTCTCCTACTCAATTATCTTCCAAGCTATGCTCTTTTGTTAACCAAAAATATATGCAGGCCTAACTGCAAAAACGTTGTCATTCAAATGTGACAAGAGAAAGCTGCAAGATGGGAATTTATTATACACGGAAAAACGTTCTCGGATTTTAACATTCCTGAAGCACTCATGCCCTACGGTATGATACTTCAAATTAATATAAACTGAGGTTTTTTTTAAATGAGGTGTATATATTAGCGTAACGAACCGGCGGCCAAACATTTTCCATGCGCCTGTGGGAATAAAACGATGACGATCGTTTGACCTCAGAATAATGACCTTATAGCATTGCGTGACACTGTATCATTTGGCTTTGTTATGTCCTCGAGGACACACCTGTTTTTTGAACGTGATAATGCAAACCTCGCACGAGAAAAATCAATGCAGAATTAACAGTTCAACTGTCACATTTTCATATCACTGAAAATCGTAAGTTATTGATATGAAGGTCACGTGCATGATATATTTTTCCCATTAATTAATGGTTTTTTCGCTATTCTTAAAAGCTTCGAAAATATTCCGAAGCATTCTTGAAATGCTCGGAAATCTCAGGGTGATCCGCAAGTCTTATGAAGAATTGGGAATCTTCGGAGGTCTTCGGCTTAGTCAATTCGTGAGCAGTCTGACCGCTGACCACTATTTTTGGTGTTCGGGGGGTGTTCCTTGCTGTTTCGAGGGTGTTCCGGGGTATTATGGGATGTTCCAGGGGTGTTCCAGGGTTGTTCCAGGCTGTTCTGGGGGTGTTCCGGGGATGTTCCGGGCTGTTCCGGGGGTGTTCCGGGGATGTTCCGGGGTTTTCCGGGGGTGTTCCGGGGTGTTCCGGGTTTTACAGACACCCTCTTTAAAATGGGAAATCTCTAAAATAAGAAATCTCTAAAATGGGGAATCTCTAAAATAGGGAATCTCTAAAATGGGTAATCTCTAAAATAGGGAATCTCTAAAATGGGGAATCTCTAAAATAGGGAATCTCTAAAACGGGAAATCTCTAAAATAGGGAATCTATAAAAAAAAGGGAATCTCTAAAATAGGAAATCTCTAAAATAGGGAATCTCTAAAACGGGGAGTCTCTAAAATAGGGAATCTCTAAAATGGGAAATCTCTAAAATAGGGAATCTCTAAAATGGAGAATCTCTAAATTAGGGAATCTCTAAAACGGGAAATCTCTAAAACAGGAAACCTCTAAAACGGAAAATCTCTAAAATGGAGAATCTCTAAAACGGGGAATCTCTAAAATAGGGAATCTCTAAAACTGGGAATCTCTAAAATAGGGAAACTCTAAGACGGGGAATCTCGAATAAACGTTCATCTTTCCTATCTTACACCACGATGAACAATAAACACATCTTTAATGGGTAAGCAATCTTTGCCAGGTCCTGGTAACGAGCTCGTAAGAAGATTGCACGACGGACTTCCATATAAGGAAGGTCGACATGCAACGGATTATAATTTGTAATTCAAATTAGGGCAACGGCCCAAGCACTTCTTACCCAGTCATTTTTAGGGTTTCAGGAGTAATTTTCTATGGGCAGTTTAGAACTAGGAAAGAGTGGTTTTTCAAAATGGCGGGCGATATCAAACTCACTCAAGAATTGGAGGGAAACAGGGATAATTGAAGAAGTAGCGGTGGAAATCAAAGACAAAGGACAACAGAACAGATGGTAAGGTGATAATTTTTATTGAGGTGTCGACATATTTCGCTTTTTGCTTAAAAAAACGTTCGGTGAGGACTCAAAAAACTCAAACATGTTTCCTGTAGCTCATTATTCGATACAACATAAGACAAAAGGACAGAGTATCAAAGAACGACCGGCAAAGTACGGCGTAGTAAACAGCAAACGTGTACCAGGCCTGGGCCTCACACAATATTATTAATCAAATTGACACACCTGAAGATGAGTTTTCATCCGTCCCATTTGATGATGAAACCGGCGGACGCGATGATGGTACAGGTTTGGCCGTATATCCAAGATGGCGGTGGTCGTAGATACAAACCTCAAAACCTCTCTGCTTTTCATATTCAAATTATTGTGCATGCGGAAACAAGTTTCTGCTTTATCCTATGTCCGGAATTTTTACGACGCGAATGCGCACAGCGCAATGAATAATTTAAAAAGATTGCAGTGTGGTGGGAAAGTTGGAAGTCACTCGCAATTTTATTATATTACAGTACCGTAAGATAAAGTAGCCTCTGCGAGCTTGTCTCTGTTTACGGTTCAGGTTGTTTGAATATAATAACTGATGTCTCTGAAAGTCTCGAAGAGAAAATTTCGAAACTGTAAATGAAGGAAAGAATGTTAACTGCCGTCCAGCGCAGGCAAAGGTAAAATGGACGAAATCATTTCACAGAAACTCCTGCGAAAGCTGGACTCAAATTTAAAACTGGAATCAATAGCGAGCCCAATTGTTCCACTGTTTTGGGATTGTTTCAGCAATCTAACCGGATCCTTTTGGTGACTTGGATTACTAATCTCAATCGAACCGAATCGACGAGATTAGTTTGTAGAAAAAAACACGTCTTTCTCCGACAATGACGAGGAAAGAGCACTCGTTGGAAACAACTGGCATCTTGTGTATAGCCCCCGTCCTCCCAACATATCATTGTAGTGCGTGTATAGCCCCCTCCCACCACATCGTTGTAGTTCGAGTATAGCCAAATCATTGTAATCCGTGTATAGCCCCACCACGTCATTGTAGTCCGTGTATAACCCCCTCCCACAATATCATTATAGTGCGTGTATAGCCCCCTCCCACCACATCATCGTAGTGCGTGAATAGCCCCCTCCCACCACATCATCATAGTGCGTGAATAGCCCCCTCCCACCACTTCATCTCTCTCCTCCGCAGAGGCTCCTTCAGTAAGGGAAGGCGAAAAACACGAAAAATGAAAAATAGGGGGAGCGCGGGGGACGTTTCGACTCTCTCCAGGCTCCGCGCGCTTACTTTTCACCTCTCCCCAATTCCCACCCCGTACCAAAAAATAAGAGGCCTCTGCGGAGGAGAGAGAGCCACTTCATTGTACTCCGTGTATAGCCCCCTCCCACCACAACACTGTAGTGCGTGTATAGCCCCCTCCCACCACATCATTGTAGTCCGTGTATAGCCCCCTCCCAGCACATCATTGTAGTCCGTGTATAGCCCCCTCCCACCACATCATTGTAGTCCGTGTATAGCCCCTTCCCACAACATCATTGTAGTCCGTGTATAGCCCCCTCCCACCATATCACTGTACTCCGTGTATAACCCCCTCCCACCACATCATTGTACTCCGTGTATAGCCCTCTCCCACCACATCATTGTAGTCCGTGTATAGCCCCCTCCCACCACATCATTGTAGTCTGTGTATAGCCCCCTCCCACCACATCACTGTAGTCCGTGTATAGCCCCCTCCCACCATATCATTGTACTCCGTGTATAACCCCCTCCAGCTACATCATTGTAGTGCGTGAGTAGCCCCCTCCCACCACATCATTGTACTGTGTGAATAGCCCCCTCCCACCACATCATTGTAGTCCGTGTATAGCCCCCTCCCACCATATCATTGTAGTGCGTGAATAGCCCCCTTCCACCACATCATTGTACTGTGTGAATAGCCCCCTCCCACCACATCATTGTAGTCCGTGTATAGCCCCCTCCCACCATATCATTGTAGTGCGTGAATAGCCCCCTCACACCACATCATTGTAGTGCGTGAATAGCCCCCTCCCACCCCATCGTTGTAGTTCGAGTATAGCCAAATCATTGTAGTCCGTGTATAGCCCCACCACGTCATTGTAGTTCCGTGTATAACCCCCTCCCACCACACCATTGTAGTCCGTGTAGAGCCCCCTCCCACCGTATCATCGTAGTTCGTGAATAGCCCCCTCCCACCACATCATTGTAGTGCGTGAATAGCCCCTTCCCACCACATCATTGTTGTCCGTGTATAGCCCCCTCCCACCATATCATTGTAGTGCCTGAATAGCCCCCTCCCACAACTTCATCTCTCTCCTCCGCAGAGGCTCCTTCAGTAGGGGAAGGCGAAAAATACGAAAAATGAAAAATAGGGGGAGCGCAGGGGACGTTTCGATTCTCTCCAGGCTCCGCGCGCTTACTTTTCACCTCTCCCCAATTTCCAGCCCGTACGAAAAAATAAGAGGCCTCTGCGGAGGGGAGAGCCACTTCATTGTACTCAGTGTATAGCCCTCTCCCACCACATCATTGTAGTCCGTGTATAGCCCCCTCCCACCACATCATTGTAGTCTGTGTATAGCCCCCTCCCACCACATCATTGTAGTCCGTGTATAGCCCCCTCCCAGCACATCATTGTAGTGCGTGAATAGTCCCCTCCCAGCACATCATTGTAGTCCCTGTATAGCCCCCTTCCACCACATCATTGCAGTCCGTGTATAGCCCCCTTCCAGCACATCATTGTAGTCCGTGTATAGCCCCCTCCCAGCACATCATTGTAGTCCGTGTATAGCCCCCTCCCAGCACATCATTGTAGTCCGTGTATAGCCCCCTCCCAGCACCTCATTGTAGTCCGTGTATAGCCCCCTCCCACCATATTATTGTAGTCCGTGTATATCCCCCTCCCACCATATTATTGCAGTCCGTGTATATCCCCCTCCCACCATATTATTGTAGTCCGTGTATATCCCCCTCCCACCATATCATTGTAGTCCGTGTGTATCCCCCTCCCACCACATCATTGCAGTCCGTGTATAGCCCCCTCCCACCACATTATTGTAGTCCGTGTATATCCCCCTCCCACCACATCATTGTAGTCCGTGTGTATCCCCTTCCCACCACATCATTGTAGTCCGTGTATAGCCCCCTCCCACCACTTCATTGTACTCCGTGTGTATCCCCCTCCCACCACTTATTGTACTCCGTGTATAGCCCCTTCCCACCACATCATTGTAGTCCGTGTATAGCCCCCTCCCACCATATCATTGTAGTCCGTGTATAGCCCCCTACCACCACATCATTGTAGTCCGTGTATAACCCCTCCAACCACAACATTGTAGTCCGTGTATAGCCCCCTCCCACCACATCATTGTAGTGCGTGAATAACCCTCTCCCACCACATCATTGTAGTGCGTGTATAGCCCCCTCCCACCACATCATTGTAGTCCGTGTAAAGCCCCCTCCCACCATATCATTGTACTCCGTGTATAGCCCCCTCCCACCACTTCATTGTACTCCGTGTGTATCCCCCTCCCACCACTTCATTGTATTCCGTGTATAGCCCCCTCCCACCACATCATTGTATTTCGTGTATAGCCCCCTCCCACCACTTCATTGTACTCCGTGTGTATCCCCCTCCCACTATGTCATTGTACTCCGTGTATATCCCCCTCCCACCACATCATTGTAGTCCGTGCATATGCCCCTCCCACCACATCATTGCAGTCCGTGTATAGCCCCCTCCCACCACATCATTGCAGCCCGCACCACTTCATTGTAGTCCGTGTATATCCCCCTCCCACCATATCATTGTAGTCCGTGTATAGCCCCCTCCCACCACTTCATTGTACTCCGTGTGTATCCCCCTCCCACCACTTCATTGTATTCCATGTATAGGCCCCTTCCACCACATCATTGTATTTCGTGTATAGCCCCCTCCCACCACTTCATTGTACTCCGTGTGTATCCCCCTCCCACCACATCATTGTACTCCGTGTATAGCCCCTCCCACCACATCATTGCAGTCCGTGTATAGCCCCCTCCCACCACATCATTGTAGTCCGTGTATATCCCCCTCCCACCACATCATTGTAGTCCGTGTATATGCCCCTCCCACCACATCATTGTAGTGTGTGAATAACCCTCTCCCACCACATCATTGTAGTCCGTGTATAGCCCCCTCCCACCACTTAATTGTAGTCCGTGTATATCCCCCTCCGACCACATCATTGTAGTCCCTGTATATCCTCCTCCCACCACATCATTGTAGTCCCTGTATATCCCCCTCCCACCACATCATTGTAGTCCGTGTATAGCCCCCTCCCACCCCATCATTATAGTGCGTGTATAGTATAGCCCCCTCCCACCTTACCCTAATACCCATCGTAGACAATGATCGTTTTAAACTCGAAACCTGCCTGCAGTTTTCTAACCCCACATGTAGAGCCCTAGTGAATAAAAAGGTGTCCCTGAATTAAAACGGTTAAAACAGGCAACTGACGTAATAACTGCTCCAAAAAAGAAGCCACATGAACTAACAGACTCTCATATTCACATTAATAGAAGGGACGGGGCAAAATGGGAGAGAAAATCGGGTTCTGCCTTTGTCCCAGCAGGGGTGTAGAATCCAGTACAGAGGCACAGGGGTGTACAGGGGTGTAAAGATCTCAAGCTATGGATTTCAGCGCCTTTTCTATCTTTATTGAAACGAGTGAAGTGAATGTTATGTTACAGAAATTGAAACGGTATTATGTTTCTAAGTATGTTTCTGAAAAAAAGCTTGCCCGCATTTTATGTGTCGTACAATCATGTTCATCTGTTTCCGTTCTACCGATTTCACACTGCTAGATATTTACTCTGTTGTGCAGTCTCCTCAATAGTGAAAACAGATCCCTTTCACGTGTCAAGCTGTCTTTAATTTCTTCGTCCCTGGCATCCACTGGTGGATTGTTGAATTCCTGTTAATCATACAAAGCATTGGATTGGTTTCATCACAACACATTTTCTTGAATCTCTCGCTACCTTGAACTGAAACTTATTTTCCTCGGTTGATTTTCTCACTTATTTACTATTGGCTTTCTCGATCTCCTGTTATCGTTTTGGTTTTCGTTGCGTGTTCGAGATAGCGGGAGTTTATTGTATAGCATCAACAAATACGCATAGCATAACTCTTAGGCTTGGCTGACTGGTGTATTATTTGTATCAGTCAGTCTATATATATGTATATCAAATACATTAATTGTTTTAATTAATTTAATAATAAAAGCCTAAGGTATATAGTGGGCTGTAGCAAAGACAACAACGCAGGGCAGAGGTCGATGGAAGTTGTGTTTGGAAGAATAGAGTTAAAGATATTTCTTCTCCCTTTCATTGTGGCCATGTTTCCTATCAAGCAACGTCGCCCTACAAGTTACTCGGCACTGAAATAGGCATAGTAGGAGAGGCTACATTTTCTCTCATAACCAAGGATGCTACCGTCTTCCGCGGCACTTCGTATCTTGGGTGTTCTGATCTTGTTGGTTTTGATTGGTCAACAAATTTAGCTTCGAAAATATTTGAATCTCTAAGATGCTGTTAATTAAACATTTAATTGTGTGAAAGAAATTTTAGATGCGATTAATTTCACAGTAGCACAAAGAAGGCCACCCTCTCTACAGATTGAGGAGTCTTGTATGAAATAACTAACCCAAAGTAATCTTAAAAATAATACAAATTGCAAACGAGATAACAACCTAAGCAAGTTAAGGTCTCAGTCTTTCATAGTTGTGTTTTTTAAAGAGTGTTCATCTCTTAGCTCATCTCATGATGTTATATTCGCCTTTTATACATGCACAGAGATTTGTTCCTGTGTCCTCGTTCTATTAGCATGTGTCCAGCACCTGGTGGAACAAGCAGATCACAAGAGCGTCCCTAATTCACGCTCCCGAGCTTGTGCTCTACGTCTTTCTTGAAACTGGTGGCCGGTGTTACACTTTTATACATTTTATTCATAATACGTAGAATCTCCCGATCACCTCAAGGGAACATCTGTGCAGTAAACGTTTTTCCTGCTGGGCGGTGTTTATCCTTACTAACGAAAGGCTTCTAGCATAGCTCGGGGTAAAAAAGAGATTGTTTTAAGTAAGTTCAGTTAACTAAAAAAGAATTTTAAACCGTTTGCTTCGACAAATATCAACAAACGAATAGACTGCAGATTACAAAACAAATATAGCAACGGCACAAGCATAACTCTGTTTCCCGGGGTAACAATAATCCTGAGGGGTACTATCTACTTAAACATCTCTCATTTCCGCATAACCTCCGCCGCCGTTTTGAAAGCACTTAAGTCAATTCGCATTCTTAGCGTTTGATTTTAAATATTTTTCGCAGAGTAAGGTTAACTTTTATTGCACAATTTTTCTTTAGTGCCTTTTCGCTACGAAGGCGTAAACATGTCAGCAATCAACGCAGGACTGAACGGAATTGATACAGGTTGTCCACTACTGGTAGTTCTAATCTAAAGATCATTTAAGCAGCCTAACGTTACACCTTCTATTGTTAGAATACACAGAATCTAACAGCTTTTTCTTCTTAGCCAGGAGCCACTGAATTATAGTTTGTTTTGTCTGAAGACACTGCACCAGGACTGGTGCTGCACTAGTTTGAGGAAAGATGAGCCTAGAAACCAATTAATCCAATAAATCATTGTGATACGGTAGGAAGTATTATGACTTGATCTCAAATTAAGCTTGCAGCTGGATAACTGTTCCTGGTTCTTTAATTCTGTTGCATTGTTTTGGTGGATCTTGACCTTATTTTCTTCTGAAAATAAGTGAAGATCTCGAGGCTGTATCGTAGCACCCACAATATAAACTTCACGGATTGAAAAATAAAATATTCTACCTGTTTTGTAGTAAAAGAACGGCCTCCAAGGCAAGCCATTGAACCAGGAGTACATCGAGACCTCGCGTGAGTCAGTCGGCAAAGAAACAGAAATGTAGCGACGGTCATCAAAGTTACCTTAGTAAGATTTTTCATATTTGAGAAATAAATAAGAATGGCAGCAAAGCAGACAGCTTAAACGTCTTTGACAAATGTTTCAGTCAATCTAATGAAATTTTTGAGGGAGTGATTTCTCTTTATAGAGCAACAGTAGGCACTTCCTTACTAATGCAATTGAACTTACAAAATTTTAATAAAGTGATAAATGAACGTTAATTGTACCTTTTTTTTCCTTCTTTGCCAAAGAAAAGAACTTCCTCCGACATTTCAATAGAACAATACCTTAGTAAATGCCTACTCGAAGCTAAAACAAATCGGGCGTTTTGTCTTTATTGAGTCACATGGAAACTGCGTCGTTTTCGTAATTATCACAAGACAGGGAGATGTATTGAATTTCCTTGTCTTCTAACCAGTACTTTTGTACAAGCTTCAACCAATTAAAAACTATTCACAAATGTGTGGGGTGTTACTGAGTGTTGCCGTGCGAGAGGCTGTTGATATTGGCTTAATGTATAATAACTGTTCTTATTATGTTTTTAATGATCTCGATAAGATTTGTGATTAATGGTTGCGGAAAACGATGATTTATTTTTCATCCAAGGTTTAATCTAACGCCGACGTAAAGTGCTATCAGCTGCTCAAGATCATTCTCACGGAGATCTTATTTTTTTTAATCAATCACACGTTTTTTCTTATAACTCCGAACCTAGCGGCAGATTTTTTTCTTTAGAATTTTAAAGGAGCAATTTCCAACCTTAATTGGGAATGTCTGTTGGTGGTTGGATGATTGCCTCGCAGAAGCTTTCCAAAAGTGCTATAGAATAATAACAAAAAGTGAACAATGCTTAGGTCCATCAGCAATGAAGCTATGATCGTGGAAAGATAATATTACTTGTTCACCAAATCAAACTAATACATGTACACTCTGCCAAATGCAAACATTTTAACGAGATATGAACACGAAACTTCATCCTTTAAAACTGGTCAAAACTGTAAACTCTGTTCTAGGCCAAGGTTTAGCTCCAAATGAAATTTTAAACCAGAGTTCCACTGAAAACCCAGCACATTTTATTTCTCTTGGTGAGTGTATTCATTGCTATCGGAGTCATATATCTTTCTTGGTCAAACCGTGAAACGGCTGTCCTCCTCTCAGCATGACGGTAAAATAAAAGGAAAAGGAAGAAAAGGTAAAAGATTGCAATACACTATAGAAGAAACAAGTTAATTGCAATTTTATGTTTTGCTTTATCAGTACTTACAGTTTTTATACTAATATATCTATATTTTTGGTTTAAAGGAAACACTCAGTATGTGGTTGTCGCTGTGTTGATTTCTTTAAAAGAAAAAGGCAATTGCATGGCTAACAAAATGGCATTGCTTGAATTCAAGAAGTGATTTTTCATCAGAGAGGATATAAACTTTTTTAAGCTGCTGTCATTTTGTTAGCCGCCATTCATATCGCTTCCTGCCGAAAAAGTCATAGCGCAAAGGTGAATCTTTTGTATGCGGCCGCGGAGATTGAATAACCGGCAAAATGGAAAATATTAAATATCAAATCAACATCTTTGATCCTAATTTGAATATGAATTTGAAATTAATTTCCTGCTGTAAATGTAATATTATGTCTAGCTGTCAAGCTGAGTTCATAAAGACCAAGCAAAAGAGAAAACAAAACTAAGCAGACTCAAATCAAAATTAAGTATAATTTTTTTGCGAGTCCTATTTCATTCCATTGACTTCATGACAACCTTTGATGTCACTAAAATATTTCAGTTTTACACCAAGGGGTCCATGTGAATTGAGCCGCAATGACCAAAGCCCTGACATAACAGTGGGTTAAACTTATAATTACAATCTAATTGCAACCATTTTAGGTTTCTTAACGAAAATGTAACTCGGTACATAAGTTCGGCAACCTTTCCAAGTTATAAGAAATGTATAAAATTATTTGTGTGGCAAGAAAAAAATCTATAAAAATTTTAGTATACCTGCTTCAAAACAAAAAGGTATCAAAAAACATCCTGCCATAACCACACGTATCTCAGTTAAAATAATAATCTGCTTTGGCGAAGAGAATCAGATAAAAATTTTATTCCTATGTTGATCCCTTGCATGAGAGACGATTTGCCACTGACCACAAACATTGTAAGACATCATGACCTTGAAGACACTGACGCAGGAACTCGCCGCTGTCACACTGAAGATAAAGTCTGGTTGTATATTAAAGCTGAGAAAAGCGTTTCTTCGTGTCAGTTGCACTACTTGAATATTTCACTTTCCCTTTTCACTTCATCTCGTTGTCAAAAACAATGGTAACTGTTTGCATTTAGCCTCCAACAACCAAAACGTTCAAGGAAAGAATTCGAAATACTGACTGGTAAAATAAAACGTGCGCATTTCATTTTGAGTCCTTTTAACCTAAGAGGGCCATATTAACTTTATTTTGACACAAAACATAGCTAAGTTGGTTTTAGTTAAACGAAAAGCTGCAATGTGTCGGGAAAGATTCCCAGTATGTTTACGTGAGAGCTGGTCGACGTGAGAGTCGAGATGAGTTTTGTCGCGGGATGAATGGCACCTTGGAATGAAAATAAAGTTTGGTTTATATAAATTGGTCATCGCGGGATCCGGGATTGGAGACAAAGAAAGAAAGAAAACTGAAAAGAAGAGAAAGCATTACGAATAAACTCACATTGCTCTGAATATTGAATTCAAGGCAAAAATTAAATAACGGGCGCGCTATGCGGAGGCTACTGATTTTGGGAGGGATGACTTCTATCCCGGGAGAAATGTTTTTAATACGTAATTTTTCGTCGCGCCTCGCTCTGGGATGACAATTCAAACCAGTGCATAGGACAGAGATGAACTCGTCCCGGGTCAACACTCGTGTAAGTTGGTCTTCATCTGAATTAATATGACGTATCTTAGAAAGTATAGAGGGACCGAGGAAAGACATTGACGAATAGAAAGGAATAGAATAGAAGGCGTTTGACCTGTTATTTGTAAAAACATTCAAAAAGCATACAAACACGGTCAGGGGAAGAGAAGAAGCTGTTCGCGTTGTTTAGCTTATAGAGCGGCATCTCAATCGAGTCCAGTTCACTTATATTTATCACCTGACAAGAGATCAATCAAAGTAAATATCAGAAAGAGCTGGCCAGAGTTATGAGATGGCATTGACAAGAAAAAATGGAAGAGAGGGTTCAGGAACTCGCTAGTATACAGTGTAAAGGGATATTTTTTAAAATCGGAATTTAGCTATGGAGAAGGAACGGTAAAAATGTTGGTTTACTTTGTCGATTCTTCTCCTATATTTATAAACACTTATTGCTCTACATTGAAAAGGCAATTTTTGGTTCTACAGTAGGCGTTTAAGATAAAAGGTCAATTAACAGGTTAAAGCGGTGGAAAATCAGTTGGTGAAATATGCATTTGAGGTCCATGAAGAGAGATAGCCAAAGTATTGCACTTAGAGTCGACGAGTGGAAAGTTCTCGAAGTTAATAGAAAACACTTTTAAGTCTAAATGCCCGTAAAGGGCAATAAGGCGGGGTAAATGCAGGAATGGTAGAGATCACTGAAAGTTTATTATTGAAGATGACGAACCGTTAGGTAAATCTTACACCCAAATCATTTTTTGTCTGGTTTCTGATAAATTTATCTTAGCGCACGGTAATAAAAGGTTTCTCAGAAATTAATATGCGATAATTTTGTGGTCGGTTCCCTTTAAACATGATGGTACTCCAACGCTTGTTTAAACATTAGGTATATGAGTGTCTTTTGTTTTGAGTTTTACGATTAAAATGAACTTGAATTGCTTTAATATTATCGAGATAATTGCACAGTTTAAGTCCCTATAATTTATGAAAGGGCTTCTTGTATCTATAAAAAGCAAAAACAGCAAAATTTGAACCGAATTCAGTGGTATTCAGTGATCTTATATTCATGAAACTTAACGGTAGAGAGCTTTGTAGATGGCATTTAACCCACGACTTGATAAATTTGGGGTTCCCTTATGAAGTGTATGTTGGCTAAAAGTTGTTAAATGGTGTTTATAGTTTAAATCTCATTAATCTTTGATGTGTGGATAAGGACGGAAATTGGCAGGTGTTAAGAATAAATAATTAGAATTAACTCATTTTATTAAGCAAACAAACTTGGCCGTACCAACGGTTTCATTTCGTTTTCGAGACAATGAGTTCAATATTATTTCGGTCTGTGTTGCCAGGAATTAAGCGTGATTGTTCTTCTTTGCTTTACTTTAGATTGGCATTTCTTGATTAAAAAAATTTGATCAACCAACTGAAGAATCATCTTCAAAAAAGTTTATGAAAACACCTCTACTTTTAGTTTGTGTGTTTATTGATTATGTCATCTCTTTCGCCGCCAAAGTAATTCACATTTCCCCGCATTTTAGAGCATTTGCTATTAAAGCCTCGCCGAGCCGCACAGTGCGTCATCCTTTTAACAACATATAACAGTATTATCGAACCATTATTACTTCGCTAAAAACACTCGCCCTGTCTTCTACGAGCTAAAATTAAGAATATCATAGGACTCCAAAAATGAACAACAAAACAAGCCTGTTCCTCTCAGCTCTGCTCGTCGCTTACTTCGTATTTCTTTATCGTGTAGAAAGCAAGCCATGTCGTGTTGGAATTATGCTGTGCAACCGAAATAAAAACGGAAAACGATTTCTCCCAGGAAAGGTTGGTACATCACAATTTTTCTGTAAAACGTCGTTTTATCAAAAGCTACGTTTAGTCGTCACAGTACAGTGTTGACTTAAGGATTATTCCATCTCTTAATTAGAACGTTGCCTTAATTATAACAAGGTGACCTACGACTTTCATCGGCCGAGAAAAAAGTCTTTATACATTTCCCTCGTCATTTTCAAGGATAATTTAAGAGAAATGTTGCAAACCAACCATGCACTGAATTAACAATGCAACAACAAGAAGGAAGGCAACAGGTTCCTGCAATCATTGCACTTATTTTTCTGTTTCTCACATTTGAATTTGCTGTACGCTAGATGGCTACCGTTAGAACACAGAGAGTAACAAATTTTAGGCTGAGTTACTAAGATATGTGAGATAGTTTTGACCATGCGACCTGACAAGTTGTCCATGTACTGAATACCAACAATACTTTAATTCATTTGGAGGAGGACGCCGCAGAAGATAGGTGTCGGGAACAGCATCAGCGAAGTCTTTTTGAGTTAGCTGATCTTGAGAGAATACAAGAGGTTTACTTGTAAAGAGGCTTTACGAGAGTTAAAACTGTATACCGGACCTAGCTCAACAAACACCTCCATAAGATCTGGTTCAATTAATTTTATTAGCTTTAGAGTGATCAGTTTAACGGAAAGAAATCGTTGTATTGTCTCACAGTTAGGGAAAAGTAAGACCCATTGAATTAGAAGGTGAAAGGCATAAGGATATGAGAAAGGGTGACATCTGCGTGCGGAGTTTAGCTTTGGCCCAGTAGACGAGGCAACGTGTAATCCCTTTTGGGAGAAAACATCACACAACTTCCGTGTTCCGAAAAATACCTTACGTATTAATATCGTAAATTTTTCCTACAATGAAATCCCTTGTTGTTTCTGTGACATGGCCGTTTAAGCTTATCACAGGGGACGATCCTCTTTTGGTCGCGATGTATGCCTTTTCCATACATTTATATGGATGCATATGTATTATCTGGGAGACCTACTAAAGCAACTACCTTTTTATCAATTTTTAACCTCCTTTGATCGCTCCCTCTCAGTCTCACACGACACTGTCGGGTGATTGGGTGGACTTCGCGGCAATTAAGATATAAACGGACTTATGAATAAGGGTCTCAGAATATTTTATTTATTTATTTATTTATTTTACTTACTTAGTTATTTATCAGTTATGTGTTTTATTTACTTTTAATTTTCTAAAAGCTTATTAGTTACAGTCGAAGCTCTCGTAAGCGACCACCTCGGGAATTCAGAAAAGTGGTCGCAACTAGAGCTGGTCGCCTACGAGAATGAGCTCTCGTAAGCGACCACATGTTTAAACAATAGAGAGTGGTCGCTTATAAGAGCTTTGAGCGTAAAGCTTGGGATATGTTAATGGTTGCTAATAGTTTAGTAGTAATCATATTGAATAATTTTTTATTGCCTATCACAGAAGAGGTCCGCGTAGGTGCAATTCAACGAACCATTAGGACTTGTGTTACGTATTACTCTAAATTTCAACAAGAACAGAGTGCTTTTAATAAAGTTTTGACCGAGTGGTCGCTTACGGGAACTTAAAAAAACAAAGGAAAAAGCCCGTTGGTAATTCACAAAAGTGGTCGCGGTCGCTTACGGGAGCGGTCGCTTACGAGAGCTTTTCATTACAGAGAGTTTAAGTGACAAATCAAACGGGGTTTCACAGTGCTGGTCGTAACTAGAGCTGGTCGCTTACGAGAGTGGTCGCAAGGAGAGCTTTGACTGTAGTACGAACGAAAAAAAAAAAGAATTCTCGTAGGTAGGGAATTATATTTGTTGTAAAATAAAATCCTTTTTATATCATGGTTGTCGTAGGAGCCACGAGATTTTGTGGACACTTGGCGCCACGTCACTACTTTTTATTGGTTATTTCCGTGAGCTTTCGTTTACTTTGGTTGATTCGACAGATCTTCGGTATTCCCAAGAGACGAACTCGCTGTTACATCGTATAAGATTACACCATCAGTGAACCAATTGTTTAAAAGGAAAACAGTTGTGTTTGCGGGTGTGAGTCAAATTTGTTCGTTTTTGGAGAATTTAGATCTCAGCAGTATAAAATATCGTTTTCATGCAAAATTAAGGAGGAATAAAACGTCGCATTGTGTTACGGTAACCTAGTGTGCGGTGGCTTGTTTCTAATCAGGTTTGAGAGATTTTAGGCATACTATGGTAACAACAAATTAAAGAAGTAGCCTTTGTTTCCAAGATTGTTTGAGAGACACAGTTTTTGATTATGCATTTGGCGGGGAGCTGTTTAGCAATGGACTTAATTTGTTGACGGTTTGAGCTAAGTTATATGTTTAGTTCCAGTAATCCACGTTTTTAGACCTTGGTTCGTTTGTTTCTTTGTTTGTTCGTAAACCAGAAAGAAAGAAATGAAAACGCCATCTTAATGTTTCTATACCGGTGGGGTGGAAGGGGAAACAATCAGTCTCACACACTCTATGAGATGAAAATCGCAACCACAAAATTGCAAGATGTCGTCCGTGGCACCGTTTTTTCCACTAGACTAGGCATCCTATTTTGTATTGTAAATAAATTGTTAGACAAACGAGTTAGACAAAAGAAATCTTTTTCCCCGAAAAAAAGTAAGCACATATGCTGCTGCTAACAAGTCTTAGCAAAATTTCTAAAAAAAAAAACCTGGTAATTTGCCTTATTAATTCGGTTACGAAATCCCATTTTTTTTGTTTGTTTTTGTTTTTTTTTGTTTTGTTTTTTTTTTGGTGCTTAATTAGCCTTAATTTATGAATACTCTTTGTTTTTCTTAAGAAACCTTACCTTTTTTTTAAATTTAATCTAGTCACAGGCTCATTCATTTTAAGAGGATATTAACTTTTCTGGTACCCTCTCTTTCTTAATTAGAAACGATGCATCAGTGTATCAACTTCAAACTTCAAACTGCCACTGAATCACCATCTGTCGATGAAAAACAAACAAATTACAGGAATAAAATACTAACATTAATCAAGAAAACACTTCCTGTTGGTAAATTACTTTTATCAGAAAAAACGTTCCTTAGTCTTTTTTTTTTCCTTTTTGTAAGAAGTTTGAAATTTGTTAAGCTTACTGCAGCTGTTATGATGGCATTTCTTTTCTGCTCATGCCGGAAATGCAAGATAACTTTCACAATATAAACAGCATCTATTGTATCTTTGAACGAATGCTAATTACTCAAGTAAACAATAAGCATAACATGTGAATTCTATTGATCGCTATACGCCATATATTCGAAATCTACTGCATGGATTCAAAATGAATCACCAAACACCTTTAATTGCTACGGTGTATGTTTTGTTGCTGGGGTTTTCATTCTCAGAGGCAACTCGTAGATGTACACCTGGGTCGATGAGCTGCCGCTATCATAATGGTCGCAATGAAATCCCTGAAATGGTAGGCAATATTGTACAATGTATATGATTAACAGCAGTGCAGTGGGCATAAACGAATTTTCACCAGTAACATTATTTAATCCGAAAAATTGTCGTCGCTAAAAAGGATGCAAACTAATGACCGGAGCTATCGATCAAGGTGAGTCAAACCATGCAGTGATTGTAGTTGGGCCAATTAAAACGTCCTACAGCGAGAGCTATGAACCTATTTGGAGTTGCTCAGTTACGACTTAACTCATAACATTGATTGCTTCCGTAATTGAAATATATAATCGATAGATCCTTGTAATGTACTGAACTTTACAGAAAAAAATTAACGACTGTTTTTTTTTAGACAGGGTATCAACTGGATCTGAGAAAACGATTGGCAACAGTTGATGGGGTACCATTTAAGGTGGGTATTTAGTAGACTTTGATGACGTTAACTGTAGACGAACAAAAGAAAGAACCTTGATCCACCTTGATAGAAATTTATTTTTAAAATGCTCGGTATCTGGTTTTTTAATTAATTTCTAGTTTTAAAGATTATCTTAAGTAGTATCAATGGAAAAGCTAAGATACCTTTGAAAGATATGTTACTGCGATTGGTGCAGAAATATATATACCAAAGAATATAGCAAAGCGATAAAGGCGCTTTAAAAGTGCTATTTGCGTTATATTATTGAAATTGCTTACAAGTTTTTGAAGACTAGGAGTATTCTTATCAAACGCTGAAAACATTCTATGTATCCTTACTAGAATCTCGATGAGGAAAAGTACGAAATCCAAAACAGCAAGAATGGAATGGAAAGAAGGAAATCCAGCCAAACTCCAGAGACAGACTATCAACTCTACACCAACGTGAAATTTTAAAAAATATTCTCTTTGTCAAGCACAAATCAAACATAATTAGGGAACACTTGCGGCAATTTGTTACAAGGACACGTCTGTCTTTTTTAGAAAAGAAAGGTTCCAGAGCAATGAACGTGTGGCTAAATTAAACCTAGATCTAAATCTAACCTAGATTAATATGATATCACTATGAAATATAGCGTTTAGACAAGGACAACGCCGATTATTACTGTTATAAGCTATTTGTGAAAACAAACTGTGAAAGAATTACCATGTTACAGTTTTCAATATGTCTATGGAAAATAAACAGTTCTATGCGTCCTATTATTATTATTATTATTATTATTATTATTATTGTTATTATTATTATTATTATTACTATTATTACTATTATTATTATTATTATTATTATTATTATTATTATTATTATTATTATTATTATTATTATTATTATTATTATCAATTATGGTGTCGCTTACGTTTTTTGCTAGTTCGTTTCACTAGGGCCGGGGCCATACCATGGCTCTTAGGCACTAGTAAATTCATTTTGTAGACACAACCCTCCTCAGAATGTGTGCAGTACCTAGAATTGTTGTCTTATGCAGCTCACTGATGTTAATAGGGCCCGGGAACTTTCCTTTTCGCTCCCCCAAGTCCTTTTTCATGACTCCAAGTGTCTACGATTACTACTGGTACAGTCTCTGTTCTCATCCTCCCACATCCTGGTTAACTCCACTTCTAAGTCTTTAGGTAGGAAGGTAGGTAGGTAGGTAGGCAGGTAGGTAGGAAGGTAGGTAGGTAGGTAGGTAGGTACGTAGGTAGGTAGCTGCAAGGTGGTCCATTCAGCTCGAAGATTGGTATCCAAAGTGGCCCTGCATCTAAAAATATACATTAAGTGTATAGAATTTTTCATAAGAAGGTAAAAAATTATAAATTCTGAAAGGTTTCTTAGAAAGCTAAAAAGATTTATCCAAAGATGCTAACAAATAATATTTCTGAGAGATTAAAAAAGCTAAAAAAATACATCTCTACGGGTTGTCTTAAGTTCATACTTAGAAAGTTTTCTCAGTGACCTTCACAGAAGTTTTCCTGTCTGATAGTATTGCCCTGTCGATTAGTTTGCATGTCATGCAGTCTTATGGTGTTTTAAAGCTACTCTATCGGGCTCAAAGTCTTGATGGTGGTATGGTTCTGTTGGATTCTGAAGGTGACGGCCAGTTGTTCGATAGTTAAACCCTCTCAGCCCAGGCCGCCGTTTACAAATGACAATATAAACAACCGTTAGTTTTCAGTTGACGGTTTAAAGCTCCTTAGAAAGGCGATTTCCAGCATCTTCAGAGGCAACTGGTTTGATTTATTAAGGTAGAATTTTGGCATCCGTTTTTCGTAACAGTGTCTTTTAAAGAAAAAATATCTAGGGTTTTGCTTGGAGTAACTGTCTGTAGTAGAGATCGAGGTGTCCGTAAAGAGGTTTTCAGGTCTGCTTGCTTTTTCTCTTTTTCAATCGATATGGCAACACAATGCTTCCAATCTCATAATCGAAGGATGAAAGAGGGCCCATCTACTATTAATTAAATACCGACACTATTTCTCAGATGAAATAAAGATGTGACCATCTTATTTGTAATCGCAATTTAAGCAATTGCGGATTAAGCAGCTGCAGTGCTCTACTAACTGAGTTCTGAAGACCCATACATTGGGAGCAGGCCAATTTATTAAAACATAGAATGAAATGATACGAACTGCGGAAATACAAATGAAATGAAGATGTGACCATCGCAGTTTAATTCCCATTTGCTTAAATTGTGATTACAGCAATAAATACAGAACGTTTTGAAGAGGTTGTTGGGGTTGTTGGGGTTGTTGAGGTGGTTGGGGTGGAATTTTCCGTGGAATTCAAGGCATATAACTATGCGCATTGCGGGCATTTTTCAGCGTGCGAGATTTTTTCCCAACCCAAATCCTTTATCACCCTCCTTCGCTATAGTAAGAAGTAGACATACCTTCATGCATTCAACGTTTAATCCATCAAAAATGAAATTAGAAAATTCTTGTTTAAGAACAGTTCTCTGGATTATTGTTCCTATTAAAGTGCACGAACAAGACCTAAGTACTGCGTCTGCGCAGATAAGATACGGCAGGTCTCTGCTTGTGGTAAGAAATTTGTGTAGGATGGTAAACAAATTGATTTTTAATTGCTTTTCACTTTAATTTAAAACTTAGGCGATATACTTATAATTCATCTGCGACGGCATTTATTCGTCACGATGTAACCTGGATGTCAAAAAAGGTGGTGAAGTGGAAACATTATTTCATGGCAGAGAATGCCTGGTTCAAAGCCTAATCCATAATTTGGAACACAATTAATTATAGTCTTACATTTTTATAAAAGGCAACAAACCCAATCCCAAACTCAAAACAATGACGTTGCTGAAAGTATGCCTTAGTCGTTGTTTTTATTTACATTATCTGGACACTCTTTTTGTACAAAAACGGCGAACAATGTTTCTTCTAAAATTAATTTTCCTTAGTTTTGTCGCCGGCTTCTTTTTAGACTGCAAACTAGTTTTAGCTTCCTGAGTTTCGGGCATTATTTGTTTTAATGGAAAGAGTGATGGGAACAGGATTATAAGGCAGGCTTTTTTTAATTTTGATGATAGAAGATCTAAATTGGAACCATTTAAACCGACCTAACAAATGAAAATGAGTGAGCTACATTCGTTTCACTAAAAAAATGATGTAAGATACATTATCGGCCTTTGTGGCTTTCCAGTACAGATTCCGACAGTCTTGAGGGTTGAAAAAATATTTTGTCTTTTTCGTATATTAGTGCGAATTAACTTGAAATGCAAATAACGTGTTTATTTTGAAGAACTGTTTACAGCCCGAACCGGTAACGCAGCAACTTAATTTTCAACACGTTGAACAAATCATTCTTGTAGGCTGTCGATGACCTTTTAAAGTTTGCCTTAATTGATATTTCTCCATTTAGATGTCGGCGTTGTGGACTTTAATCACCTGCAATTGCAGAAACAATGGATAAAGACGGAACTAAAGAAGTTATTACAGAACAGAGGATTTCCTTGTAGGTGTGACAGTAATTAAACTCATCCGCCTCGAGTGTGATTACACACGTTAGGCTTGCCACGATTACAAACACCTACGTTGCCGTCACAAGGCGAGTACACTCTTGTATAAAAGCAGATCCATACCTTGCAAAATCCCCATTTGAGGAGGCTGAATGACAACGATAGAGTGCTTGGAAAGGCAAAAATGACAAGCAGATTCTTAAAACGTAGCGTTATAATTGTGTTCTGTCTGCAAATTTTATGTATGAAGTCGGTAGAGTCCAAGCTTAGTCAAAACGCAGATGGAAGATGCCGACCAGGAATAGGTTATTGTCCTAAAGGTAGAAAGCGCTTTTACCACACTAACAAGGTATGTTAATGCAAGCTTTTCATCACAGTTCAACGGTAGTGTAAACTCTCAAACTTGCAATCCATGCGTTTTCAACTCCAATAAACATACGTCTCTAACCTACAGTTTAACAGTATGGGGTTCATGAGGGAGAGCGCTTTTTGACGAGCTTGAGAAGATGCGTGTGGGCGCTGGGCAAATATTAACTCTACAACTTGGACTGGCACACGCCCAGCGAAGAGGTCCTTGCAAGTACAAAATGGAGCACTCTAAACTCGATAAATGAGAAAAAGTTAATATCACTAGCTCACAAATGCTACCATGGCCTCTACCCACATAGCGCACTTTTCACAAAAAGTGACTGCAAATACAATCGAAGAAGAATACTGACATTCTCCGCACCAAAACCAAACAGAGACTTTCCTCAAAAATCAGTACGCTATCAAGTAGTATCACTCTAGCCTGGAACTTACTCGACAACCAGAGTCGCGCCATGCTAAAGACAAACTGTTTTAAAAGCGCTGTCGAAAGTAGATTCCGTTTGTTGTAACCACTTTTAATTAACACTAGTTTTTAAATTTTAATAACGTTCAAATTCTATATCAACATAATGGTAAATTTTTTCGTCCAAGGTTTTATCGGTTGGTTGGTTGGTTTGTTTGTTTGCTTTTTGGGTTTTTAGTTTTAGCTTTACTGATTTTAACACACGACCACATCAGCCCAGCTGTATACCACTCATAGAAACGAACAAACTTACTTCGTGAATGATAACTTCTAATATTTTAAGTTTGTATCTTATTAAGCACTGACAGCACAATTTGGGTTTTTCATTAGCCACTGCTTTTTGAAGGACGACAAAAACTATTAACAAATCAGTTCAGAACGTTGTACGCATATATGACCCTCGCATAACGTCAAATTTTGACAGACGATAGATAGAAATAGTGACTTACCGATTGAGCAATCATTTCGACTAATTTTTATTTGCGTTTGTCTTCTCAGATAATTAATAATATTTTTACCCGTTTGTGTTACAGGATCAAGATTCAAAGGCAATTAGAGTCCAAGAATACGAGAACAGCATCAAGACAGAAGGCAGCGAAAAGATTCAAGAATGGCTGAGCCGCAGAAATTAACAATAAGGCACGGCCTTAATATTCTCCTGAAACGTGACTCCTATTCAGTGATTACAGTAAAACAATCAAAGTCATGTTGATTTTAAAAATTCTTGTCAGTGTACTGATCTTTCTTGTAATAGGTTTGAAAAGGGCAAATTAAAAATAGATTTATGTTGATGGAATGAAGATGACAATGCCAGGGGGGGTGGCAGCGAGGCCTGGAACCAAGTTTACATGAACGCCCCAGTAAAGAAATTTGGCCGAGTAGGACTGTGTACTAATTTTCTTCCAAACAAACATGGCGGTGGTGAGGAAGGAGAATTCGCCGAATTAGCCTTTATTTGGTGTCCGCGCGTTTGCGTTGGTTCAGCATTATTTCCGTTATTGCAAGTTTAAACATTGAAGGGAAGGTTTCGATCGTTTATTTTTTACCTTTTTTCTATCTGATTTGGTTGCCCTTTCTGCTTTTTCTGGTACTGATTTTCCGAGTTTTGAAGCATTTTCTGACACATTCCACAGCGGCCAGATTCGCTCTCCTCTTTCACTAAGAATTGTCGCTCGAGACTTTGTCTTTCTTTCTTTCTTTCTTTATAGGACCTACCCAGGAGGAGTCAACAATTAATTGTGGAGGTTTTGTTGATCCAAATTATGTTCTCTTTTACCCAAGTTATGTTACTATCTTACAGTCTATAAGAGATTTTTCATGTACAGTTCTCTAGAATCCTTAAGTGGTGAAAAGCTGAGAGGTAATGTTTACAACACTTTGCTCTTTGACTTTGCCAAGTGAGTCACAGATATTGCCTAGTGTGTAGGTATACCTGATAATAAAGCTCGTTATTTTGGAGAAAAAGGCGAAATAATTTTTCATTTAGATTTTGTCTATTGCACCTCTGGGGTGAGAACTGAAACTTAAAGGGGCCAGGTTGCTCAACTGACAGCAATACTTCAGCCAGTCATTTCACATATTTACTTGGTGACCTTGGCTTCATATATTTCATCATAAATGGGTTTATGGAAAATTGGCATTTGAATTCTGAAGGGACTTGAATTTTTCTTGACAGTGCAATTGATGTTGAACAGCTTTTGCAAACAAAACAATCATTCGGGGGTGGAGTTTGCAAAGGTTCTGACAGTCTGTAAGGTATAGATACCCTGGCAAACACACCATCACTTTGGATCTGGCAGTTGTCCAAGATGCATGTTGATAAATATGTTTTGGGCAAAGGTTTTGGTTGTACAGGGACTTTGACTGATGACATATATATGGAAAGCTATGTTGGTCCTTAATTTTCTGAAAACACTTCAACATGACTGTTGCATACTTAGAGCAAGCATGGTTGATCAGCCATTCTGTGGTTATTTCATATCTCCTTTGTAAACAGTTACTGAATGCATGCCAGCCTCCTTTTGACACCCGGCAATACAATACTGTTTTGATCTGTTTTCCCCTACCCTATTGGTAACAGTTCTGAAATAATGATCCTCACAGTTAAATGCATTCAACTTGAGCAGTTGAAAAAGCAAACTTGAAAAAATTCAGTCTCGACCAGGATCAAATTTGCCTTTTCAACTGCTCAAGTTGAAAACATTTAAAAACTGCAAGCCCATTATGGCCACATTTGTTACATCAGGCAGTTTACACCTGATTTATTTCATATGTATCCATCAGCAAAAAAAATTCTCCTTGACATTTGGAACTGTTTCCTCATCTGAAGTACAAAATGTGAGCAGAAGTCAATTGCTCTTTTAACAGAAGGGACAGTTTAGAACTTTTGCATTGTCTAATACTCCATTATTGCATAGTTCACCTGGTGTTACTGAACTCAAACTACAAATTTTTCACTGGCACTTAAGAATAAGGGCCTGAATGTCTATCCTTGAATTAAGCTTCTTGTACAGGCTACAGGCAAAAGACAAAAAAATCATATAATTGCAAATCCTTCAATCTTTTCAGATCACCCTAGCAAATGTTTATAAACCTTCTCATTGGACAGTTGCATGAGTAATGTGGAAAAATGCCTGGAAATGTGATAGTTCATTGCATTTTCCATTGAATTAAACTTAGCACGTCAGTACAATATATGGAACTAGGGAGTTTTCCTAAACCTAGGTGTATTTATTTTGCCAATTCTTTAAGTTCTCTTATCAAAACAAGCAAACCTCAGGTAGCTCTGTTTGTAAGGTTAAGCATTCTTCTTTTGTTGGTTGTCCTTTATAAGCTATCCTTTCCAGTTGCAAAATTCTATCATCTCAAATGTTCTTAAAGCTGTTTTTCTTGTAACTGCAACCAACCAATATATTTGCAGGAACAACTGCCGCCAAGAAACACTCAAGCCAAAAAAAGAAGAATTCCATAAAATAAACGTGGTGTTTTACATGTAATTACGCTTACAGCTGTAAATAAGACGCATAAAACTTGAGACAAGTGCATGTGGAAAGTTCAAGCCCATTTTTAATACATTCTGAGCCTTCGCATTCGATTTTGTGCCTTCATCGTGAAACAGACTTAAAGAAGACTCGCAATCGAAATCTCCTCTTTTCACTTTGTTGGCTGGAAGATTCCACAGTTTCCACAGGGAAAAGATCCTTATAAATCTTCCTGAGAGGACGAAATCCACAATCATCTGCTGGAATATAGTTATAATTTGAGCGTAGTTTGTTCAACACTCAACTGGGAAAATCTCAGGCCGAAACTTGTCACTTGCATATTCAATATTGACTGCTCTACTAACCTAAAATAAAGCTGGTCCTTCATTCCATCGATTTTGATGGTCTCAGAAACAGAAATGGATCGAAATGGAAGGTCGAAAGCTGCAACTTAATGCCATTTCCCAGGTCAAGTGGCTGTTGACACCGCAAGCGTTTATGTTTTCGTTAACACAACCATCACGCTCATGTTCTTGACATAATAGACAGCAGGAGTGTACACAGATTCAGAATTTAAAGAAATGTGGAGCTAAAACTCTGTACTGTCGCCAAAAATGCTAACAGCAAACAAACAATAACAGAAAACGAATTTCTTTTCCACAATCGAGTCACCACGAACAAAAAACATACAGTTGGCGCGAGACTTCGTTGCACTTCGCGCATGCTCGTTAGAGTTTTCAAATGATTGACAGATTTCTTTACTGGGGCAATCATGTAGAGGCCAAAAGCGGCAAGATCAAAGGTAGCTGCCAGCCCCCCCTGGACAATGCAAATTGTTACTTTGACTGATTTTAAAACGGGCCGAGATGAATGACTTTATGAACTATTTTCTTAACCAAATCACAAAAGTTTGTTCTTGATCCAGTCGAAGCTTATCTTTTTAATGCAAGGCTAATCAAACAGCTGAAATTACTCTCTTTTATTTAGCCCAGTATTTCGGCTAGACAAAACAAACCTTTATCAGAGGCTTAAGAAGGTAACTGAGCAGTGAAACAAACGGTTACAAAAATTTAAAATAAGGTTGCGATAACTGAATTTCGAGACATGTCTGGCTCATAAAAAAGGATTGAAAAACTATTTACTACAAACTAATGGGCTGTTATGTACGATAAACAAAACACAATAATACGTATCTGAAAGGTAAAGTTCACCCCGTCTACATAGCATCTATTCATACCATTAGATTCTTAACATCTTCCTTCAGCTTTGCGAATGGTGTCGCCATTAATGATTAATACGGGCCTCTGGGGCACCGTCTTCTAGGAATGCAAAAAGAAAGGAATTTCGTCGTAGTAGGTTGTTTGAGGTCACTGGACGATTGATTGGTATATTAAGATAGATGGGGTTAGGGAGGGAAGACAGCTGATATTTTGACCGTGGTTTTCTTGAGGAGATGGCTAAGTTATTTACTGCCTTGCCTCTACCACGTTTCTTTGGATTCGAAAAAAAGGTGGCACGACCGATTGTTACATACGCAAAAATTTTCAAGAGAGTTTTGGACATTATACGAATCAAAATACGCCATTTAAAAGGTGAAAACAAATGGGAAAGCCGCTCTAGAAGACTCGATTTAAATGGGTCGGACATTGGAGTACACTGAATGGCTCAAAGCAACGAATCGATTGCTGTAATTGTTCCAGGATAGAATATAGCATTTTCCTCAAATAGAAGGCTTATCCGAATTTCGGCATACATTTCGGGCCTTGGACTTCCCAGGGAATTTTAAAGCCCTTTCTGGATAAAATAACAAAATTAAATCCCCGGAGTAAATTACACAGTAAATTGGAAAGGCAGAAAATGTTAAGATTTCATGTAGCTCACGAACCGCAGCTAGTGGCTCTCAAATTAACCTCCAGCTTGTAAGTCCCTGTCTTTGAGAAACCACAGTTTTTCTTTGTTATGTCTTCTAGGTGAATGATTTCAAGATCTTGATCAGCCGTATGTTAAAAAAAATGGGTTGTTTATTAAGTTCTCTGCGGATCCTGATCGCAACAAAAACCAGGGTACAAATTTTTCCTATTTGTTCAATTATAGTCCTTGTGTCCTTTCCAAGGATATATTTTTAGATTTGTGGTGTGTGCTTAGGGGGACTGCAATACCCCCTTCCCCCTTGCTATTTTTCTCTGTTCCTGATCGGTTTTAGTGCACGGTTTGTCCGAATAGACCTTACTAGGTAAAGCCGTACATGAAGAAAGCTGTGTACGTCTTAACTGGTGTAGAAGGTGGACAAGCAGTTAAAACTGGTAAAACTCCCATATCCCGCAATTGAAAAAAAAAAATTAACAAACAAAAGACAGGAGCTAGGTTGCTGCCAAGGTGAAAATTGGTCAAACTAACGTTCGCGTTGGATGCGAAGAATGGCAAGACTCAGGTTGCAATGCGCAACTGTGGATATGAAATTTCCTTATATCAGAAGAGTTAACTGTGCTCATACACTTCAAGTGGACTCGGCATTTTGTCATGCTCCCGAAAAAGTAACAACAGGTGCTCAGCCCCACGAGCGCTACCAAAACGTCTCACTCCAGCAAGATTTTTTGAAGAAAAATTTACCAAACTGCCCTTTAATACCAGCCACCGGAGGTGTGGAAAGTCACTTTATATATAATGCCCTGTGCTACCGCACACAGGCTAATTCTATAAATTTCTAAATAGGCATAAGAGCTTTTGGAGTCATAGCTTGTTTCTGTTCGTTGTAATTTCCTCACATGTGATTTCTAGGCTAGTCTATCGTTTTTCTTTTACAAGGAGGTAAAGATGAAGTCGACCATGAGCCAAGAAGGCCCACACGGCCGGAGTTTATCCCAGCTTCTGTAGCATGAAGCAACTGAGAGTACTGCTACTCACCCCTGGATGGGATGCTAGTCCATCGCAAGGCTACCCCTAGCAGTATGTCGCTGGTGCTAATTTACATATGTATACACCTGGATAAGGGGGGAGAGACAAGGTGGACTATAGTTTTTATCTAAGGAAACAACACGATGGCAGGGAACAGACCTTTTATACTGAAGAAAGCTTCTTGAAACTTGTCGGGAAACTAATTTTCTTCCCTTTACTCTCTGTCGGTAGAAAAGGAATTGTTTGAATTAGGAATATAAATGTCGTCTTGAAAATTGCCTGGCGTGGGAATCGAAGCTGGAAAAATTACGTCACACTGCTATTTGGCCAAGAGGATCACAAAAATGCTTTCTTAGAAAATCTGGATGTTTTGGTTTTCAAAGGCTAAAAAGCCGTAAATCGAACAAATTTAAAAGGGATTGGTGGGAAAATGACTGTCGTTAACCTAGCTTTTTTTTTTTCGATGTTTTGTTTTTGTGTGTGTTTGCTTATTTTTGTTTGTTTCTTGGTTTGTTTGATTTTGATGTATCTTCCTACTAAACCACACTATGGCCCAAACATTCTGCATAGTGATTCACTGTGACCTAATTTTTACCTCGAACTAATAGCTTTCTATTTGCAAATTATTGTTGTGAGTAATGAAAGGTTTTGAATAATTATTTGAGTCCGAAGATCACAATTACGATTTTGAAATGTTTGAAGCATAGGTGAGAGCTTGACGAACACCAGCGCATGCGCTCTGCTCCAGTCAATCAAAAATCATGAGGTCACTTGAAATCGCATTTCACTTGCGTCTTATTTGAGCTCGCCGCTGGAAGTGATATTAGCGGAGACAGTTTTGTGGTAATTTGAAATGTAACCAGTGATTTCGTAGCTATATCACGGCGTCACGAAGTGAGACACTCCTTTACACGTGAATGTGACGATTGCCACACTTAGGAATGAATACTACTCTTTTGTATTGTAGTACTGTAGTATTGTAAGCACTTGGAATAGTAGTAGACCAGCTCTGTGCATCTTTCCCACGAAATCTAGAAAATTCACATATGTAAAGCGACAGGCATGATCGAACACGTATGATCAGTAACGTTCGAGATCTTTCTAGTTTGTTCTTGTGGTTTTCCTAAGATTTCTCTGACTTGTTATGATATTGCTTTACTTGTCACTTACGTGGTTTTCTGCTTCACATCCTATCAGCTATATTTGGAGATGTATTCCAGTTACTGACAAAAGGTTTCTTAATTTGGATTAAAAAACACTATCGTGTTCAAGCTAATGCCAAAATTAAGTGGCAGTTTAACAAAACATTTCTCTAGAATACCGGTTGTGATAGATTTGACCTGTAACTTGACAGCGCCAATATCTCCACACTTTTGCTCCAAGAAACGTGCTTTTTTTTACACGGTTACATAAACAAAATTCTTCAGTGTATTGCCTTTGACAACATCCGCTTGTTTTCGTCGTCTAATACTGCGCCCAAAACATCAAGTCATAAATTCACCTTGGGACTGCAAAAGACAAAATGAAGAAAGGAGATATAATGACCTCGATAGTTATAAAGGCACTTACATTGAAGATCAACAGAGCCCCACTTCGAAAAACTTTTGAAACGTTTTACTGTTGTGGCTCAGTTCGCTGTCAGCATTGTTTTCGACGAGAGTGTTTTACTGAAGGCAGTCTATCGGTATTACAGTCGCATATCGCTTGCATGCACATTGCGTTCAAGGCGAACAATCAAAGCAATCAAAATAAATACTTCGTTTCACACTCCAGTTTCATCAATACGTGCATTTACCCAGTTTTTGAGGCTTCGTCAGACATTCAATCCTCCTGAGCACACGTACATGGGTAGTCCTCCTCAACAGGGTTCAATTTCCTTTTTAATCTGATGTTACTTTGGGCAAACAAGCCAACAGTGCACTGCTTAGGTCTTTCCCAAGACATCCATGTCAATACTGTCGGTGATGACGGCTCCAGAAGGCCGCCGATCAGCTTGCATCTGAGAACTCCCTTTAAGATTGGCAACTCGCTTTACTTTAAGGAGTTTAAAGACAGCTTTTCTAATGCCCTTGTTCCTCCAACAATAAATACATGGGTTGATTGTAGAATTAAGAAAAACCAGCGTGTCCGACCAAAGATAGACAGTTTTTAATTTCACAGTGTAACCGACAATTGTGTATGCTACCATCACTGCTAACGTTGGCAAGTAACATATGAAGAAAATGAGCGTTACCCAAGCTACGGTCTGTGCCTGACCTGCTTCTTGTACCTGCCTTTGCCGAAAAGTTTGCAACGCTTGGGTGCTTGCAATCTGTGTTCGATGGCGTTTAACGACTCGGTGAATTCCAATTGAAATAAGAAGAAAAGTCACCAAACTAATAGCAATGATGGTACAGCAGATCACGTAGAACGCAGCGTTACTGAGGCCATAAAAACGCGATGAAACAAGCAACAGTGATAACAGCCACATGAAAAGTGAAATATAAACAACTCTTCTCGGGCTAACCAGAGACTTATACCTGAGAGGAGTGAAGATAGCTATGCCTCTCTCACAGTTCAAAGCCATCAATGTCAAGAATGATACACCAGCACAAAGCCAAGCGCTTGTCGCAAACGATGCATGCGCTAAACAAGAATGCTTCCCCAGTGTTTCTCCAGTTTTGTAAATGACGAAGAGAGGCTGTACCACTGCTCCTACCAATAAATCCGATACAACCAAGTTTCCAAGAAATAAATTCGAACAAGTTCGCAGAGCTGTTGTCCGTATGATAACGAATAAAACTATACCATTTCCGACGATGGCGAAAATTAAGAATATAGCATTTATCACGCTCGTGAAGACGGTTGTGATGTACAAAGGACGCTCGCTGGCCCTTTCAAACAATATAACTTCCAGAAAGAAACAGGTTTTGTTATCCGACGAGTGGATTGTTTCATTTGACATTTTGAATTTCAAAAAACAGACCGCGATACGTTTTAATTTTTTGGTAGAACATAAGACAATTTTTTGTTTCCTTTCTACGTCAAAATCTTGCTCTGCTGTTAGCGCGAATATCATGATGTTATATCTGCTTTCGACCCCGTTACCATTTCCGGCACATTATGCTAAAAAAAACCGAAATTGAAATTTTAGTTTATGCTAATACGTCATGAGGAAACCGGACTAAAATAGCCCAAAATAACTACATGTATAACTATGAGCAAGCTTGACGCGCACGAGTTCCAACCCGTATACAGTTAAAAGGCGTGGATGTTCGCCTGAAAATGCTTAATTTGTTCTAATCTGGGTGGGGATAGGTTCGGCCTGGGACAAATTATGCGTGTAAGGAGTGCAGCTTTTATTTCAATAGTTCACTGTGACTTGTCACATGACAAGATCTAATTTAATTTTAACTACCTACGCCAAAAGTGCAACGACAATGTAAATTCAAAAGTCCCGTTTTAGTCCTTTTCGATGCTGGGTGGGTGGGGGTACTTCCTAGTAAACGGCTTATGGGGATGTGCCGCTGGATGGGGTTGCAAGTTCACGACTGGATTGAGTATAATGAGGTTGGGTTTTCAATAGGAGCTAATGGAGTTACTAGAATGGGGTCGCACATTTGCGGGATTTCAGGGTAAGTAAATTCCGGCACGCGGCACGTAGGGATTTGGGGTATATTTGCCCAAAAGTGACTAACATGGGGTCTATAATTGGCTACAGAATAGACTATAATGGGATAGGGTTCGGAGAGGCCAGCGACACATACCCAGCAAAAATTGACCGAAGCTCCCCCCCCCCCCCCCTTCGGGTTTCGATGAGAAAAATACAATACCATTTTGGGAACTAATTTGGCTTCCCAACCACAACAGTCCTAGTTTTAGGGGCTGAGCCGGCACCGTAAAGAGCCCAGTTGGGTCCCACTCTCGACCGTAACGGTATTCGATGGGGTGTTTTATCTCAACCATGACCGAAATAGCTCCACAGAATGTCGAATCAGCGATCAACGCTGATTTTGCACTTTAGGGCTTAAACATCTTAAACGGTAGCGATGAGTAAATTTTTATGTGTATTACGTAAGAGCTAATATGACAGTTAGCCAGAATCGACCTCAGTCTCTCTCGGTCAAGGACCCTCTGTTCTATCCCTAGCTTGCATGTCCTACCGCACGTACCGAATATTTTTTAAAAGTATATTACGTTACCCTGCGAGCAGAGGCCCTTCGATCTTCCTAGATAAGTCGGGAAGAGGAAGGGACCTCTGCCAGCCGCCTCGACTTTCCCTGTTGAGCATGCGCTAAATTCAAATGTAACCGAGCCTTGTCGGCCTCGCTTTAATTAACATGTTTACTGAATGACAGCCGCGTCCACGACAAACTATTCTGACTTCGGTCGTAACACAAGAGATTTGAGGAAAGCTTTGATTAAACCGTAAGGCTGAGAATAATTCTGTTCGAATTTATGTCACAGGTTGAAAACTTATCAGCCTCGAAATATTTTTGCTGATCAAGAAACTGCGATTTGTCGACTGTCAACATGTTGTTACAGTCCAGTGATTTCCAATTAGCGAATCACGGAAAGCTTGCATAGAAATCTTGGTCTTCGAGATATTTATTTTGTTTTGTCCCTCTTTTTGCCCCTGTCATTCAGAAGTATTTTCGTGTTGAGTCTCTTTCGTCCTCAACATTCTCGGCTTTCATTCAACAAAACGCGTTTGTGTCGAGTTTGTTTCGTATTTAAACTTCTCGGCCGTCATGCGGTAAATTATATTTTGTACTGAGACCGTTTGTTCTTCAAAATTACCGGCTGCCAGTCGGAAATAATTGTTTCTCTTGCCGTTTGCCGGCTTGTCTCGCCGTTGACCAAAATAAATGTCATTTCGCCATAAAAATAAGCGTTGAAGTGCACATTCGCGTAAGCCCTTCGCATCGATTCCCGCTCAACCCAGAAGTAAAATTTTTTGGTCAAGGGAAAGCAACCGCGACCCAGATTCTTTTGTTCCAGTTGGTAAATTAGCGATTTGCCTTGGCCGGTTGGCAAACAGACAAAAGAATCTTTACCACACAGAAAATAAAGCAAGGACTTCGACTGGTGTTGTGTGAGATTGCTTATTCCATGAGTATTCACTCTTCCCAGTGCACTTTTCACGGCTTTATCAAAGACATCTTTCGAAAGAGAAACGTCCGCTGTTGTGAACTTCACGAGCGTACCGAACGTACCGTGGGCGCGTACTTAGTCAGCAATTCCTAACAAGGCACATGCGCACTGAGCAAATACTGGAAAAACCTGTTTCAAACCGGACTGACTCATCCGTTTCGGTGGATGAGCGGTAAATCAAAGAAAGTGGAGGCGGCTGGCAGAGGTCCCTTCCTCTTCCCGACTTATCTAGGAAGATCGAAGGGCCTCTGCTCGCAGGGTAATATTACGTATACATTACATATACATTACGTATATACATTAAGTATTTCATATACATCACATTGTATATAAATTACGTAAGAGCTAACTCCAGGCACCCGTATGACAGCAAATAGACTTTCATAAATCAATAAGAGAGGGGGGGCTGAAATCAATCATGGATACTCCGATCTACCCTTCTAGTGCCTACCATTAGAGGTCTTAGAGTCGGTGACAGCGCATGAGACTGAGTCACAGGCCAATCAAAAGCAAGGGCTTAAACACTCGTCTCGGGCCGGTATTTATATCTCTGTACGATTTTGACGCTTAAAACTAGCAGAGCCTCGCATACAGGTCGCAAAATCCAGTAACAATGTAGGACAGAGCCGCCTCGAAATAAGACAGATTCAGACTATTGTCAACAGCTATCAACAACCGATTGGGAAAAGTTTTCAAAACAGTTTTACACAGTAACAAGCAATAACGCGTTCAATGATTCTTTTCACCCTTCAGCGGTACGATTGATCGAGTGCAAACTTTCTGCCTTTACCTTCGCGAAATACTCCGCCCTTCACGGTGACCCCTGGCTTGTTGCCTACCGATCGGCACTGCAAAGTAGAACGCAGGAAGTCCCATTTAGACAAATATTTTAAAACCAGCAACTTCAATGGCAAGAGAATCATGTGCGCGTGGTACACACAAGAGAAATAATCTTGTCAAGGTAAGGGTTTGTTTTCTTGGTAAGGTAAGGCTTTCTTGGTTTTCTTGTCAAGGTATTGACTGCTAGCAGTCCCTTTCGAGAGGGCGCGCGAAATAGCCGAGCGAAAAACTGAAGCGAAGAGAAAAAAAAACCAGAAGAGACTGGACTTTTTCCTGCCTCTCCCCCAGCCCCCTCCGCTCGTTCGCTCCAGTTTTTTCGCTCAGCTATTTCGCACGCCTTCTCGACTATCCAGAAAGGGACTGCTGGCAGTCAAGTCAAGGTAAGGCTTTTCGAGGAAACTTAACTCTTTACTCAACAGATGCAAAGGTGCTCGATAAGCTTAGTGGTCGTTACATGTCTTTCAGCGTCTTTTTGGTTTGCGACATTCTTACCTCGCCTCTCCCACTCGCTGGGTAAAACTTTGACGACAGGTTGCGGCCACAAGCTTGAAGTGTTTGGTTGAACGGTTTGCGTTCATCGAGAAGCCCAGAAGCGGCATTAAAAAAACATTTTATAATAAAAGATACAATGAATAGTTCTGCTGTTTTCTCCCAACAACCCCTCCCGCCTCCCCTCCTCCCTCCCTTGGAAGGGTTTTTTTTTTCCTTCACTGAGTGGTAGACACAAGTAAGCGGCAGAAGATTATCCTCCTGAATTCATGCGGTCTGAGCTAGGAATGAAATGAATAGATCTAGATTTCAAATTGGCCACCTGGGCCCGGTTCCTGGAAAGCCGATTAGCGCTAATCGAGGGTCAAATCTCGCTAATCGAGGACGAAAATTTATCCTTCCGTTAGATTCTATTCCTGAAAGCACGATTAACACTAACCAAGTGATAAACGAGGGGTTAAATTTAATCCACCTAGCGAGGTCGATTAACTCACTAATCGGGGGAAAAACTTAATCAAAACAAACAAAATGGCGGACTTAAATTTTGCGATATTGTTAGTTTAATTGAATAAGGAAAAAGAAAGAAGGCAATTTATGCTCGATAAATTACTCTCAGCGACTTAAATAACAAATGATTTTGTTGTCTGCACAAATTCGAGCGGTAATCGACTGAGTTTTGGGCGCAAAAACCTGCAGCGAAATGTGATGGCGCAAAAAAGGGGCGATGTCGCAGCTCTTACAAGGTCTTCTCTGATTTGCTGAGAAAAGGGCGATGAAAGATGGCTTCGAAATTCATGGCTTTCAGTTTCGTTTTACATAAGCTCGTAGTCCTGAAGATCGGTTCATAAATTCTGCTTTGTGAAGATCCTATTTACTGAAGCCACATTTCCAGAGTTACCGTTTAATAGAATTTTATAGAGCTATTGACTACACGATTTGCGTGTTTGTGGTCCTTTTTTGTTTCATCGCAAGCGATAGCGCGAATAATGAACTTTTCACGGAACTTTGCCGGTTTTGGGTTTCTACAGAAGAATTATTGAATGAAATAAAATATTTATGGCAATTTTGCAAAAGCAGAAGGAGATGTTTTATTGAAATAACGTAAATAAAGGACAAAAATGTTGACGATTAATTAAGGCGAAGTTGTTGTCGTTCTCAAACAATGCAGACACTGAAACAAAGGTTTTTCACTGATTTAAAACAAAAACAAAATGTCAAATTTCTGTACCAGGCGAACGTAAAAAAACAGATAGGCTGCAAATATCAAAGACAATTATTCGGCACAAATCAGTACTTTATTGTTGACATTTTTGTGAGAGGCAAGTCTTCCTTTGTAAACTTTCGACGGCTGAAAGTATCAAGAGGAAGAGAACTCACCGGTTTTCAGATATAGCTCACATTTCACCTCGAATCAGCATCACTATGCACTGAACCTTGATGTCCACTTTGTTTTTCTTTGAGGAAAGGTTTGAAGTTTTGTTTTTCACAACCAGAAAAAGGGCAAATCGTACCGCGGTCAAATATCGACAATAGACTACAACAGGTATCGCTCGGTAAAACGAGTATCGGAGTCGACTTTTTTCTCCCGCTCTGTCGTTTTCCCGCCCTTTTATATGCTAGTAACTCGTTTAACCGGTTTGATGTGAGTTTAACCGAGGGATAGTTAAACGAGGAATAACTCTGCTTTCAGGAACACCATTTTATCCCTGGATTAGGTATTCTAGAGATACGGAATTTAATCGCGGATTAACTGCTAATAGTTTAATCGGCTTTCCAGGAACCAGGGCCTGCTGTTTAGAGTGATAGCTTGTGTCGTTTAGTATTCAATGTGTTGCCAGCGGTAAAATTTAAAAAAATAGCGTCACGTCACAGCGAACAGGAACGGCTTCTTAGGATAGGTTTTTGGCGGGAGCAACTTGTGTTGATCAGGAGCCCATGATTGTGAAGCATAAACTGTCGATGAGAACAGTTGATTTCCGGTTTTGATTACATAATAACTTGTATGGTACAATAATGGTTTTTGCTGACGTGACTGAAAATGGAATTCTGTCGGTTGGAACATGCAATTCACCTTTTGAGTTTTCTGTCCATTGGCTATTGTTATTCACGAAATACATAGAAAGGATTGTTTTAACAAGAGAAAGCAGTAACCACGAATGGAATATATATGCATTACAACGCTCGTTCTTCTTCCTCTGGTAATTTTTATACCAAAATTTGGAACGGTATACCAGAAGTTATGAGAAAACTTCCGAAACATAGATTCAAGAAGAAAATAACCGAATCCTTATTTCAAATCTTCCTAAAACAGGACAGTTATGTTGATATAGATACGTTATTAAATGAAATGAAACGAATTTAAAATTTATTTTTACTTTTAAGTGCCATTACTTCCACGTCTTTCTATCCTTTCTCTAGCCTCTTACTTATGATAAATATAATTATAGTTATTATTGTAATTATTGGTTATACCATATTTATAATTTTGTAACATCCTTATGTATGATTGTAAAAGTGTAAATGATACTAACTGAACGCGAGGGCCGTACTGGGGAATATTGGCCCGAGGTCGTGGCAGTACGGACCGAGCGCAGCGAGGTCCGTACAAAAACGACCGAGGGCCAATATTCCCCAGTACGGTCCCGAGCAAGTGAAGTTAGTAAGTAGTTTATTATATGGCAACATTTTTCGAAAGAAAAAACGCTTCCGGTAGTTCGTTCAAGTCAATTTCCGGCGCGATGTCAAGGAAAGAAGGCAGCGATTTTAACTGGCTTTCGAATCAGTTTGATGATCGTTGCTGTCGATCGGCAAAAATGTTCGTGCCTCTTGAATAAAACTGCTCTGCTTCTATTATGTGTGTCAGTTTTTCGTCGTCCTCTACAACACAAGATAGTTTATTTGAAAATACTTCTTCAGTATGGGCGGAAACAACTCGGGAAAAGAAGAATAATGAAAACGCCGCGATAAAATCTCACAAACGTGCTTCTCAAACTGGAAAATGTGGCAGCGTGTTAGTCTGTAACATGAAGAAAGGAACACTCGAACTTAAAAAAAGACACTGGAAATTATATCTCCATCAAATACTGCAAGTTGTGTGCATCAGTGGCTTTATGGAGAACTTTGTGGATGCTGAGAGCAAATTTTCGTCGCACCTAACAAAGTTGTTTTTAGCGCTACAGGAGCACTACAAGAGCAAAAATCTCGCTGAGGAATCAAGGTGCACTGTTAGTTTAATACATGTAGGTGTAGCTTTAATTTGTTCTTGTGTAAAGCGCTGACTGAAGCGATGGCCAATATTAAACTAGATAAGAACGTGCTCGTTTCCTTTCGATTTACAGTTGTCGATGAAAGCCGTTTGCTAGTTGTTTTGCAGTTTTCATTATTTTTCGCCGAGAAGTTTTCTTGTGAGAAACGTCCTCTTTTGTTAAAGTGTATATGACATGAAATTTTTTTCTTTGGTTTTCGAGAGTCTGACGTGTATAACGATTCTAATTTTAAAACCTGACTAAAATTTTTAGAAACCTCTTTTTTCGCGGGCAAAAGTCCCGTTTTTTCACTTCAAAACTGTCCCGGGGACTGGGACCGAATTTACCGCATTGTGACGTCAATTGACTTGATTGCGTTCCCGCGAACGCAGTGTTTTTGTTACAAATCGCCTCAAAATGTTGACATTGTTCAGCAGTATCAGGGATCTTTTCGAAACTTCCAAGATCTACAGTGAGAAAGAATAAGTAGGAGAAAAAATAGAGCTGTTTTAGGTCTTATCAAACCAGACGACGACGAACATTTGCGATGTCTTCTCTTCTTTCGCACTGTGGTGAGGATGTTGATCTCAAAGTCGATGATTTATCCTGACTGTACATCAGTGGAAGCACCTCAGTTGTGAGATTTCTTTGTTGAGTTCTTTTAGGGTTTATCAAGAACATCAAGGCCCT